>JAYMFT010367470.1:0-22105 GCA_038088735.1 Panulirus argus
TCTCCTCTATCCCCAGGGATAATTATTATTATTATTATTATTATTATTATTATTATTATTATCATCATTATTATTATTGTTATTGTTATTGTCATGATTATTATTTTGACAGAATGATTGTACATTGTTTTTCCAAAAAGAATTACTGTCCTTCCTGTTAGGGAGGCTAATGTTCCTTAACAGTTATGCATAGCATCTGTAAGGTTTAACAAAGACCCCCATTTACAAGAGATGCCATCTTAAATCTCCCATTGCTTTATCACCACTGTTTTTATTACTCTTGTTTACAACCTGGAAGTCATTCAGGCCTTATCCGGTTATTTGACACAGTTACTGAAGATATCTAACCCTCAATCCTCCTCAGATCTTGAAACCTTATTAATAAGTGTATGTTTGGAAAGTGTGATGATGTATAAGGTATCATTTATGGACATTGTGCAATACTCGTATTCCAGAGATACCAATAAACTTGCTGGTAGTTGCTAAGTAAAACTGTATGTGGAAGACAGGGCTTACAGTGTCTTCATTTCTACTTTTTCATGGTACAGACAGAAATCCCTCATTTCATCAGAAGTACTTTCTTGTTTTTATAATGTGCTGAGAGTCTTGGCTAAAGAAGAAAATATATTCTTATCTATTTTTTCCTCTCAAAGGGACGTGTGGTGGAGAATATTGGGAGGAGATGTGGTGGGTTCCTGAAGCAGTTGTCTCTGCGAGGCTGCCAAAGTGTCAACGATGCAGCCCTTGTCACTTTTGCTGAAATGTGCAACAATATAGAAGAACTCAATCTTAATTTTTGCAAGAACATCACAGACAAGTATGATTTGTTTATTCTAATTTCTGTGACATGCAAACGTTACTTGTAAGAACTAAGAGTGGAAATACCTTTTTGGGAAGAATTTTTTATCAGTGAAAGCTGTGCAGAGATAATATGTGTTAAGTATGGTGTATGGAGATGGGTTTTCATTATGTCTTATAATTGGGGCAAAGAGGTTATTGTGTAATATGATGAATTTTTTTTAATATTTCCAGGATGATAATAGATAAATTTTCCAGAGAACAAACATGCTTGTAATGCATACATATGGGAAGTAAGAAAATAACCTTAAGTATTATTTTCATGTTCCCATCATGTCCATATTAATTTTATTTGGAGTGCTAATTTATGAAATATACAGACAACAGTGTTTAAGAAATAGAACAGCAGATTAAACGATATACATCAGTTGATGACTATTATTCTGAAGGTAGGTTGCCACCAATTATTTTATCTATTTATGAAGTGCAACTCCACTTATCCTTGCCTCACCTCTTATTGAGGGAAATGTTTATTATTAATGACTATTGTGCATATGTTGAATGCCAAGTGAAGTTGTTATTATTATGTGAGTTCAGTATTCATCTGCTTAGTGACTTCCTTGTGTGCAATTCCACCGACTGAAATCGATCCCTGCCTTGAAATCTTTTTTGAAATTTGAATAAGGTTCACTGCTTAATTTCATTTTCTCTATATTTTTATTCAGTTTTCATGTGAACATGATTTGAGCAGTACCTGAGTAGATTGGGACTATTGTAGTTGCATATATTTGATTTGTGTTATATCTTTTGGAACTTCTTATTTCAAAGATTATATGGTAGGTACTTGATACATGAGACAAGTTTGTGTGTGTGATTAATGTTTATGTATTACAGGGGGAAAGTTTTATATTCATAGGGCTCTATCTTTTAACTCTAGATATTACAGTCTATTATCCCTGTGGAGAAGGGGAGAAAGAGTACTACCCACACATATTCTAGTCCTAGGAGGCAACTAAGAGGGACAGGAGCAAAGCATCTGGAAATCCTCTCATCAAGCATTATCACTTTTTAAGATTAGGAACAGGAGAAGGAACAGAGCTAAGATTTGTTTTTGTTGAGAGCTTAATTCCTGATGCTTCCTTGCTCAGGTGGGAAATGTGAGTGCATATAAGGAAAATACAGCATAGATTCTGAACACCTTGCCACTTGGAGATGTTCATGTAATAGAAAAGTCCAGATATAACAGTGTTGTCCAGAAATTTTAATTTTTGTTTTAGGTAATGAGTAAATCAATATCATTTGCATTATCAACCCAAATTAATACTTAGTACTGTGAAAAAATCAAGTCATGAAAATATCACCTTGATCATAATATCATAAACATTGTTTTTAGCTTATTTGATAGATACTATGTAGCAGATCTTGAGCGAATGGAAGCCAGTAAACAATCCACCCAGAACCAGCGATCATTCAGGAGTCTCAAGTACTGGAGTTGCATTTAAGGTCTTAGATAACTGCAGTTGTCACCAGCTCAGCAACTTAGTCACTAGACACCAAGAACTCCAGATACTTTGAAAACTGTTCAGAGGCTACCACACTTAAAAAAAGTTACAAGATAGTAACTGAAAATATATGTAGATAGTGTATAGTTTATGATTTTGTTTACATGAACACTGAATGATATAAGTTTCAGTATTTGAATGTTGGACAATATATGCTATATATTTAATGTTTCATGAGAAAGAATGGAATTTTTTCCATGTGACTAAGAATTCAGAAAAAGAAAGAAGAAATTTTTACTGTCAAGAGCAGCCAATCCTTGCTTATCAAACAATGTTGACAAATGATGGTGGGCCAAGCCGAACCCTAACTATTCAGCAGTTTTAACAAGTTCAGTATGCAAAGTAAGTGTACTACAGTCGTCCATGAGGGTGTCACATAATGTTTGTTTCATCATTCAAATGATAATCTCCTACATACCCATGTAAAAGATGATGTCAGGTAAATGTCAACCTTTAATTTTTGTAAAAAAATGACTGAAGAATGAAATTACTATTGATGTCGGTTCATTTATGTTTTTGGTTCAAGAAGCCTTTCTGACCTGAAATATTCACCAAATGAGATTATAGAGTATGTTTGCAACATGTTTTAATGTGATTTTACAAAAATAAGGTGATTTATTTTGACTGGTGTAAATAGATAAATGAAATTAATTTTTTCTTTAACACTTTAGCAGATAAGTCCCTTCGACCTCACCATATAAAACAATGTGAATTGAATATCTCGTACATGATACCTGCTTGTTAAAGGGTGAACTCACTGTCCGTAAAGTTTTTGAAGGTGAAATGATAATTCTGTAATGTCATCATTCATACTTGAAAGCTTAATGAGATTTTGATATTTTGCTCTGATCTACTTGTAACTCCACTGTTCAATGTGACAGCATTATGTGATTACCTTTTTGATGCAAATTGAATGACCCCATCAGTACCAAGCTGGATTTATTGAGTATTTCATCATTACTTCAAAATGTGAAACTAACAGCTACCCATCTCTTGCTTACTTTCAGAACCTGTACAGCACTTAGCAGAAACTGTCCTCGGCTAGTGCGATTAGACTTAGATTCGTGTGCTCAGATTGGTGACATCTCCCTCAAAGCACTTAGTGATGGTTGCCCACATCTGGAGTGGATCAATGTATCTTGGTGTGAGAACATTACTCAAAATGGTCAGTAACAGTTTGTCTTGATGGCTTGTATCTTATAGGTAAGGTGAGTTTTTCAGGCACCTTTTTGTCTGTGTTGAGCCTTTTTGATGTTTTACTGAGTAGTACCAGTTTGTTTATCTTTTTTCACATGTTTGTCAGTTTTTCTATCCAAATAGCCATCCTAGATGGAAACTTGGAGATGACAGGATATGCTTAAACCTTGACATATAGAGAGGATGAGTGAAGAGAGACTGATTTAGAGGATCTGTGTTTCAGAAATGAAGAGAGCAAGTGGAAGGGGAGATGTGAATTGAAGGATTCTTTGAGGGACCAGGGCTGAACTTTCAGGAGTGGCAAGTGGCATACATTAGTTAAATTAAACTGGGTTGGTAAATATATATTGGGAGGCAGGGTGGGGGGGTTGACATAATGTCAGTGGGGCTGAACTTGGGCATATGAAACAGGCAAGGAAATGATGGAATAGTTACTGGGCCTTGGCTGTACGTGGTAAGTTTTGGTTTCAGTGAATAATACACGATAGCTAGAGAATGTTGAAGTGCAAATGAGGTCATTGTTTATTTGTTTGTGATACTATTTTCTAATGGGTGGAAAAGCAGTTGGACGTGACAATAAGATAGACAGGAAGAGATATTACTGAACTAAGATATTTTATTCCTGTGTCTGTTCTATGAATGGCATATTGTGGTACCCACAATTCATACTTGCTCCCAAACTTTACTTCTTGGCTTCAAGCTGGTTTTTAGCCATGAGTATCACAACACTTGGGCTTTAATCATTATCATCAATCTGGGACATCATCATTCTAGACTCTGTGTCTGTGTATTTCCCCTGTAAGAAGCCTCTGCACCAAGAACCTCGAGTTGGAAGAAGGTGAACAATCCATCCAGGTTTCAGATGAAAGTAGAAAATAAGGAGGAACAGTCACCATCATAGAAGACAGGACCACCTAACACTTATAATAACTTCATAACAATACAAAACATTTTATATGGTTGACCATTCATAAATACATTGCACTGTAAGCAAATGAAGAAGAATACTTTTCCTTGGTAGTGTAGAAGAAACCCAAAACAAAGGAAGGCTAGTAGATGACTATACACATCTGAGGAAACAGAATTTTGAGGCATTCGATTTGGTAGTGCATCAGCTAGTGACATCATTACTGAGTAGGTATTACTCATTGGTATGGGGGGAACCTGGAAGAAGTTGAAAAGTGGTTAGTGAGGGATGAGAAAGTAGGGATTAGAGCTTTGTAAACCCCAGGGATCCAAGAAAATCTTTCACAGCTTGTTGGACAGACCTCACGCTTGTGGGATAGACCAACCCCAGAGAAAAATAGTATTTGTAAATACATTGTAGGGATTGCTTTTATGGTAAAATTTGGATGGTAACTGCATACAGGGTACTCTAATATATCTGTAGTTTTTTCATTTAAGAGAGAATGTGTTTGATACGAGGTATTTGAGACCGTGTTTGGAGAAACCATTATATATATTTGTGCTGGAAGTAGAGCCAAAATTGTAATTTCAAATCTGTGATGGTAGATGCTGCAGTTTCTGTGGAACTGTGATGTGGTTTTGTTCTCCATAGGTGTTTAAAATCACTAAGGAACCATGTGTTTGTATATAATTCTTCAGGTTTATTTTTGTTCTCTGACCATAAGGGATTCAACTTTCCTGCCCTGTTTTTAAGGAAAAACATTATTTCTTGGTGAAAACTTTGGAACAAAATATATCTACATATTATGATTGAAAATATATTTGCCATGAAAGAAGTCTGATACCTGAGTTTTTCTTCCCATCACTAAATGGGTAAATATATTAGATGAATTGCTGGAATTCAGTTTATATTTTTTCATACCTGTTTTTAATAACCAGTGGTAATTTCCAGATTTTAAAGAGGGAAAGGGAACAATGATTGACCTTTGTTGTCTGGCTTGTCCATTGTTCCTTACCCCTTAGTTAGTTCAGAAAGCCATTTAATTAAAGAAAATCATTAATATTGTTGGTTAAATAGTATCCTATAAATGGTTTGTGTCATATTCCTTTGGATATATGTCAGAGGTGGAGAGATATGAGGAAGCTATTCTGGCAGAAAGAAAGCTAATATCAATTTTTCTATGTGTAAATGTCTTTCTGCTTGATTTGCATGTCTTTCAGTTTCTGGTGAGTGCACATGAATAGTTTTGTGTAATGATTCTAATTTTTGCACTCTGGCTAACAAAAGGATACATGCATCTATTGCATATCCTCTTGGTGCTGTCCCTTGCTTTGCTGTGGTTAATTTTCTGCATATAGTTGGCTGGTACAAGGGCTGCATGCTCAGCATCATCTTAAGGTTGTGGAGGGAAAGTTA
This sequence comes from Panulirus argus, assembly GCA_038088735.1. Classification (NCBI taxonomy): domain Eukaryota; kingdom Metazoa; phylum Arthropoda; class Malacostraca; order Decapoda; family Palinuridae; genus Panulirus; species Panulirus argus. The sequence continues at coordinate 5,881 of JAYMFT010367470.1, forward strand.
ATGACCGGATGATTGTTTCATATGATTTCAATGGCTGTGTCCCAGGAGATGGTCATGTGAATACTCTTTAAGACTGTGGTCTGTGTGAGTTTGAAAGTTAGGTCCTAGCAACTTAGACTAGACAAAACATTACAGCATATTACTTTCGGTCCTGTCAGAATGCAGAACTAAGTCTTTCCACCAAAAAAATTATTTTTAACATATTTATCATGTAAACACTGAAAGGTGTCATTGTATTGTAATGTTTAACTGAATTAATGTCATGTAGGTTTGTTTATTTCCACTAACCAACAATAGTAGCCAGTATTGTTTGTGTGCCTGGTTATTTTCCTACTTACACAGTTCCTTCAGGAAAGCAGATGTTTAGACTGTTGATGGTCAGTTTTATAATTCCTCTGATTTCTTCTTCAGGTGTGGATGCCTTGGCTCATGGTTGTCCAAAGTTAAAAGGTTTTGTTGGCAAGGGGTTGAAGGCGCTTACAGATCCTGCCCTTATATCTCTTGCACAATACTGTAAAGATCTTGAACACATCAACTTACATGGATGCTCAGTGAGTTATTTTTCTCATTTTGAACTTAACATCATATATGTTCACACACACACACACACACACACACACACACACACATACTGTTGAGAATGTTAAATAAGGGGAATTGTGCATAACTCAGTCTACTGAAACTTTTGAAAATAGTGGTCTAGGAGAGGGAGAAGGAGCATTTTCTTGGGTTGTTCAACAAGCTCTAATTTTGATGACTGTTGCAGTGGGACAGGAACCAGGGGACATTGTAAGAGAAGAGTGCAGGGAATTGAATGAAGCAGTACTTAGAATGATATGCAGTGTTAGAGACAGTGGAATCAGGAAAATATATGGTTCAGTTGATAAAGAATTTAGAAAAGTGCAGAACATACAGGAGCAGTGCTTGTTAGCAAAAAGGGAGGTTATAGAGAAAGCCAGAAACCTGGAGATGTTAGTGAATCAGAATGATTTGACTTGCCCTTAAAGTGGATGTTACCGAAGTTAGAGAGATTAGGAAACCAGGAGGTTGACAGACTTAATTTTTTTATTATTTTTGAATTGGAGGAACATCATACACCAGAGAGAGAGGAAAGAGGAAATGCTCATTAAAAGAGTACTGGAGACTGTGAAATTGCCAGATGCAGTTTCAGTGATAAAGTAGTAAAGAATTGGTGATTTTAATTAAGAAATAAGGTCACCCATTTAGCTTAGCATTTGCTATGGATTCATCAAGTCAAAAAGTATTCAGGCAAACAGAGAAACTTAAAAGATGAGGTGAAATTCAGTGGGGCTATTCATCAGATGTGTTGCACCGGTTGAAATATGGGAGGAAAGCAAAGAATAATCAAATAGCAAAGAAAAAAAAAAAGGATGCACCAAATGAGGGGAGAACATGGAACGTCTTTATCAGCACTACAGAAAGGTCTGGAATGTTATGCAATGAATTACTGGTAAATGGTACAGAGCATTAATGTAGGGATCACATTAAGGCAGACACACCTGATGTTGGTTTTGTGGAAACAAAGCTTACTAAAGAGTTGAAAGCTTCTCTGTTCTGTTCAGAGGGGTACATGATAGTAAAGAAGAAGGTAAATGAGGAAAGAGCACTTATTGGAAAGAGTAATTGTGGGAGCGAAATTCTTTGTGGTGTTGATCTTACATGATCCCTTAAAGAATATTCATGATACAGAATGAATATACATTAATAACAATGAAGGAACAATCAGATTGGTACAGCAAGAAGTAAGGCATGCTCTTCTCAGAGATGGTAAAGTACTGATAACGGGGGATTACATTCATATAAAGAAAGACTGAGGGAATTTAGACTTTCACAGTGATGGGGAGTCATGGAAAGGTGAGCTTTTAGTGTTTATATATTGAGTTATCTAGAAAAGACATTAACAGAATACTAAAGGGTGTTTATCCTTACCAGGCTCATGGTTCTGATAAGATTCCATCATGTGTGTTGAAGATTTGTGCTGGTACATTTGACAGAAACTCTTGAAATACTGTTCAAGATGTTGCTGGAGAAAGGTGAAGTGTCAAAGGAGTGGAGAAATGGTAAACATCATATTTACTATAAGAAAGGAGACTGATAAGAGACACTGAACTACAGACCTGAGGCAAGTGATCTGTAAGGTGCTAGAAAAGATGATCAGAAAGCAATTAGATGACTTTCTATAGAGGAGAAATAACCCAAGTGAGAGGCAACATGGTTCTATGGATAGGTCATGTGTAACAAACCTCTTAGATTTCTATGAGAGAGTGCGTTCTGTCATAGACAAAAGATAAGACTGGATAGAAAGTTGCTGCTGGCTTTAGACATCGGATGCATACAGGTCTTTAGTTGGAAACTAAGCCCTGAAATAAAGTGACTGGTAGAAATATTATGATTTTTGAGAGTCTCTTTGGTAACTTTATCCAATTAGGATCTGTTTTAAATAAAAAGCAATGTAATTATTTCATATCAAATGCTGCCATAACATAGTGGTATCTTCTGTTGCCCTTAATTTTTACCATTTGATATAGTTTGTGAAATTATAAATGAAAGTATGTAAGTTTTTGATATAAACTAAATTATTACAGTATAAACAAATTAATTATAGCATCATCCAGTAATATTTGTTATGTGAAATTATAGTGATGCTTAAAGTGCCTCAGTTTAGGTGTGTGTGTATTTATGTGTTGTATTTTAGTATTATCTTTGGTAAAGGCTTTTCATTATGCATCCAAGTAAACTTTAATTGAGTAATGAAGAGTAGAGTGAATCATTATGAAATGGTTTACTTTGAATGTTCAATGAAATTTTTTAAAATTGATTAGTTTTATTATAATTATTTAAAAGTTGGAATCCCTATAATTTTATCATTTATAGCACTTTCATGTTGTATGAAGGAGAGTTCAATTGTGACTTTGTGTGATTTAGATACATTTGTTAGACATTATTATGGTAATGTGATTATCTCTTTACAGGCAATCAGTGATAGAGGTGTAGTGGCATTGGCTGAAAATTGTGTAATGATCCGGTACTTGTGTTTAAGTAATTGTGTGCATTTAACGGACACTAGCTTAGTGGTCTTCTCCCAGCATTGCACACACCTTGAGACTCTGGAAGTGGCAGCTTGCTCACAGTTTACCGACAATGGATTTCAAGCTTTGGCTCGGGTAAGTTTCACGAGAGATGTGAGTGTGTATGTATGTGTGTGTGTGTGTGTGTGTGTGTGTGTGTGTGTGATTACCTATTTGTGCAATAAAGATAGAGAGTTCTACTTTCATGCATCCCCATCTTTTGAGCTTTCTTTACCGTCAGGTAGCTTCTTAAACCTTTGTTAATTGCTTGCATTCACTTTCTCAACGGTTCATTCCTTCCTCCTACCACCTTAACACTAAACAATTACTTTTTAACATCTTTTCTACCTGTTTTTCCAGATTTTTGTCATAGCCCCTCTTGTTACTTTGATTCTGCATTTCTTGTAGAACTCTTCACTATCGGTATTGTCTAGCTGATTTAGAAACTTGAAGGCTGATATTAGGTTCCCCCTCTTTCCTCTCTCTTCCATGGTGGACATCTTTTTAGCTCTCAGCCTCACATTATATCTCAGTCCTTTTAATTCAGGTACCATCTTAGTTGCTCTTTGTACATATTTAGGTATGATGACCAGATTTCCAAGGCCTAATGCAGTTTTGGTATGATATATGTAATGAATAATTTATCAAACACATCCTTTTTCATACACTTGAATGTGTGTTTATGTAATTACCTACTAGTATTTAACTGTTTGTATTGTATTAGGAGGGAGTTTTACACTCTTGGGGATTTTGGGGATTTGTAATTACCTTTTTGTACTGTATGGTGATGGAGTTTTACACATTTGGGGCCCTGTTTCTTGACCATTCTCTACTGTCGTATGATATTTTAAATTTCTGTTTGCTGTCTGCATTAACCATATCGTCATTCATTATATTCCATTTATCCACCAGTCTTATACTATACAAGTACTTCTTACATGTCTTTTAAACAAGTTTCTTGCTTGATTTCATGTTATGTCCTCTGGTTACATTATCCTTACATCTTTCAGAAAATTGCCCACTTTCTACGTTATCAAAGTCTGTTTTAAAAACTTGAATGTCATGATCAGGCCGCCCTTCACTCTTTTTTCTTCCATGGTTGGCAGACTTAATACCTCAAGCTTGTAACTTAGATGTCTTAATTCTGATACTTTTTTTTTGTTGTTGTTGCTCTCATCTGGGCTTTCTCTATTAGCTCCTCATGCTTTTTTGGAACTGTGACTAAACTTGAGAAGCATATTTAGGTTCTGGCTGTACTTTACTATGAAAGGGGTTCCTAAGCAGAAACATAGAGTGTGTAAAGGGAGTGAGTTTTATGCTCATAGGGCTTCATCTCATTGGCCTTCATTTCTTTAGTACAGTTTTTTCAGTTTTCACTGTGTTCACGTATTCTTTACTTACCTTGCTTTTTAGGTACACTGTCTTAATGATGTATAAGTATTTTCTCTCTTCTTTCAAAACTCTTTTTTATTTATTTCTTCTTGTGTACTGTAGTTGAATGATACCTCCCATTTCATGGAATTTCTGAATATAGGTTGATATAGGTAAGTCTAGAAATGTTATTTGTTAAGCTACATGTTAAACATTAATTGATATAAGTTCCATGTGTTCATGTGGAAGTACTCTTTCTCCGCAGACATGTCATATGCTAGAGAAGATCGATTTGGAGGACTGTGTGTTGATCACAGATAATACGTTAAACCACTTAGCATCAGGATGCCCACGATTAGAAAAGCTTGTAAGTTTTCTAGCATATTTGTTTTTACTGCTTTATGTATGAAAAGATGATTTTGCCTTATAGTTTAGCTTATATGGGGGTAATATTACATCATTTACCCAGATTTATAGTAAGATATTTATTTATTTATTTTATTATACTTGATCGCTGTTTCCCGCATCAGTGAGGTAGTGCCAGGAAACAGACAAAGAAAGACCCATCCCCCCACATACACACATATATACATACATGCAGATACATGCACAGTACATACATATACATATATACATACACATGCATATACACATATAAACATGTACATATTCACACATGTACATATTCACACTTGCTCGCCCCCATGCATTCCTGATGCCACCCCGCCCCACAGGAAATAGCATCACCACCCCCTGCACCGGCGAGGTAGCGCAAGGAAACAGACGAAATGGCCACATTCATTCACATTCAGTCTCTAGCTGTCATTTAAAGCCATCTTCTTTTCTCTTTCATCATTCCTCATCCATGAATATCATGAATATCTGTGGATCATCTGGTGCTGAAAAAAGGTGTTTGCAAGGAATAAACCCCTCTAAGCACAAATATCCACAAGATAACTTCCATTCTCATTTACTTCAGGCACTCTCTATTTACCAACTATCTCAACAATTTCATCACATTCCACTTTCGCATCGAAATCACCTAGTATGACCACATTTCTCTCATTCTGAAAACTGTTTATACAGCATTCAATTTTCTCCAGAAAAGCTTCATTTCATCCTTACCTCATACAATCTTCATATTCACAAGCACATGTACATATACCCATGCATACTTCACAATCCCAATCTTCCTTTCACCCACACTATTCTTGATCCACTTCATCCATGCTCTGTAACACACTCCCACACTCGGTGATAGTAAAATTGTACATCCCTTTTTCCCTCTTCCCTGATGATTTTCACTCATTCCCGTCCATACCACTCCTCCCACCATGACCTCTCATAACTTACTTTTATCTTTTCCATTTCCACTCCACACACCCTGCCCAAGGATATGGGTTTCCCCAATCCTCAGCACATCCAAGTTGCAACTTTTAAAGTTCTCCACAAGCTCCCTCCTTTTACTCTCACCAGTCATCCCATTTACATTCAGCACCATCACTCTCAATCGCTCGTCTCTTTTACTCCCATTTACATTCAGCACCATCACTCTCAATCTCTTGTCTCTTTTACTCATTGTCATAACTGGTACACGTCGGTACTGCTTTTGTAGCCTTTTGTGCCTTACCCTTGACAGGCCACTAGCAGAGGGCAACACCATCGCAGTGTTTTCAGAAGTAAGGCTCCAAAATTGTCCCAAAGACTAAAAAGTGACAGTACACCTTAGGTGTTCATATGTATTTAAAAGGATTGCCCTGATGGAATTGGGCAATGCCTTCACCTCTAGTTCCACTCACTCCTAAGTGGTGTATCAACGAGATTAGCTCGAGTAGTTGGGTTGAGACTTGGATACTCTAGAAAACTCAAGTATCCCCTTGAGGTACTGAAACTTGAAAACTTTCTCCAATTTTGAGCCTATTTACAGTAGTAGCACCTCCTAACCTCATTGGTTATGATACTGCTCCTGAGATTAAGTATTTGTTCTCTTATTGTGTAGATCCTCTCCAGAAGATATGAATATATTGATAGGCTTTATTGATAACTGAAATAAGTTTCTTTAATACAACTTATTGTTTTTTCACTCCACTAGGTGGATAAGACAGAAATGCAGAAAGTGCAGTTGTCTATTTTGCATCTGATTGGGAGCTTGGATCCTGAACTTAGTTTGTGTGTTATCCCCCAAGACCCTGACTCTCTTGCTGCAGCTGCTGTTCGCTGGGATACCCATAAGCATATTAGATTTGCTACACCATTTGAGCAAGTCAAGATTGATATCTTTCTTGGTAAAGTATTAAAATTTGTATGTGCCTTTGCATCAGATTCTGAATAAGTTTGACAGTATGTGAGGTGGGTATACAGTACACTAATTGCTGGAACATGGTGGAAGCTTTCACAGTTGCTGTATGACAATATGTGTGGTAAGTGTGGAGTATGATGACTAATAGGACATGATGGAAGCTACCAGAATTATTTTATGACAGTATGTGAGGTAAGTGTAGAGTATGATGATTACTGGGACATGGTGGAAGCTACCAAAATTATTCTGTGACAGTATGTGAGGTAAGTGTAGAATATGATGATTATTGGGACATGATGGAAGCTACCAAATTATTCTATGACAGTATGTGAGGTAAGAGTGCATTATGATGATTACTGGGACATGATGGAAGCTACCACAGTTATTGTATGACAACATGTGAGGTAAGTGTGCAGTATGATGATTACTGGGACATGATGGAAGCAACCACAGTTATTATATGTAATCATTTGAATTAGTAGAAGATCTAGGGTGAATGGTGGGTTTCCATGATGGTGTGTGTTGAAAGAAGATATTTAAAGTCTATATATGAGAGTAGTGTTATTGGTTTTGAAAAGGATTTGTGAATGTGTACAAGAGTCCGTAATTTGTATTGAATGTGAGTATTCTGAGGTATTGATCCTCAAAGATGGAAGTAGAAAAACTGAAATTCAGAATAATGTAAAAGAGAATTGGAGGTTCTCTAAGAGATGTGGTGAATGGAAAGAATTTATGTGCAAGAAGCTTGTATTTTGGAATTTTTGTTCCATCTCTGATGTGTGACAATGAAACCTTAGTTTTTTATAGCTAGATATTTCATAATATATGAGTATTGGAGGTGAATTTTTTATGGTTACCTTGTACTTGTGGGGTCCTCATCTCTCAAACGTTCTGTACTGTCATCCAACTTTTTAGAATCTTGTATATTGTTTGCATTAACCATTCATGCACCAGTCTTACACGGTAAAAGTACCTCTTTACATATATACATATATTATTTTTTAAACACATACACCATTTCCTGCGTTAGCAAGGTAACGTCAAGAACAGAACACTGAGCCTTGGAAGAGAAAATCCTCACTTTTAGCCACCTTCTCTTTTCCTTCTTTTGGGAAAGTAAAACAGGAGAGAAAAATTTTCAGCCCCCTGCTCCTACCCCTTTTAGTTGCCTCGTATGACACGCAGGGAATACGTGGGAAGTATTCTTTCTACCCTATCCCCATGGATGATATATATAATGCATATTCAGGCCCAATCACTCAAAATCTTTTTCACTTAATCCTTCCTTCTCCAATTTGATCTCATGCTTCTCCTTGTTCCCTTGTGACACATATATTGTCTTTGCCAACCTTTGCTCACTCATTCTCTCCATATGTCCAAACCATTTAAGGACATCCTCTTCTGCTCTCTCAACCACACTCATTTTATTTCCACACATCTCTCTAATCCTTTTATTACCTGCTCAATCAAACCACCTCACACCACATATTGTCCTCAATCATTTCATTTTCAACACATCCACCCTCCTCTGCACAACCCTATGTATAGCCCATTCAAACTATTTCTTCAAACATACCCATTTTTGCTTTCCAAGATAGTATTTTCTTTTTCCACACATTCTTCAGTGCTCCCTGAACTTCCGCCTCCTTCCCCATCCTATGACACTTCCACTTTTTTGGTTCCATTCACTACCATATCCACTCCCAGCTATGTAGACAGTTCACTTTTTTTTTCTCCATTCTAACGTACATGCCCCCTGACTTGTCTCTCAACCCTGCTGAACCTAATAACCTTACCTTAATTTGCGTTTGGTCTCAACTTTTTTGTTTCACACACTCTTCCAAACTCAGTCACCAACTTCTGCAAATTTTCACTCATATCAGCCACCAGTGTTATATTATCATCAAACAACAACGTACTTGCCAGGCCCTCTCATCCCCCTCAGACTGCATATTTGCCCCTCTCTCCATGACTCCAACATTTATTTACCTCCCTCTCCACCCCATCCATTTACAAATGAAACTACCATGGTCATATCACACACCCATGCTGTAGATCAACCATCACTTGGTGCCATTCACTCTCCTTTTTTCCAACTTGTACACAAGCCTTACACCCATCTTAAAGACTTCTTGCTGCTTCTTGTAGCTCTCCTTCCACACTGTATATTCTTAAGACCTCCCACAAAGCACCTCTATCATCCCTCTCTTATGCTTTCTACAGATCCATAAATGCCACATACAAATCCATCTATTTTTCTAAGTATTTCTCACACATATTCTTTAAGGCAAACACCTGATCCACACATCCTCTACCACTTCTGAAACCATACTGCTCCACCCCCATATGATGCTCTGTGCATGCATTCATCTCTCAGTCAATACCCTCCCTTACAGTTTACCAGGTATACTATCTATCTATCTATCTGTCTCTCTATATCTGCGATGCCTGTTCCAGCTGGAACTCCCTCGAGGGAGTGGCCATGGCAATAGAGTCTCCATAACTAGAGAACTCCAATGCCACTTCTTAGCTTTTAATGCCTCACCCTTACCAGGCCGCTGGCAGAGGGCAACTTTAGTGCAGGGTTTGCAGAGGCTCCTACTTAATGTTCCCATTGAATACTCCTACCTAATGCTCTTAGTTACTGCTACCTAATGTTTATATATGTGTAGTTTGAACACTCATCTTTATCCCTCATGCCTTTATACAATGGCACCATACATGCATTCTGCCAATCCCCACACCCCTCACCATGATCCTTACGTACAGTAAATATCCTTATTAACTAATCAACAATACAGTCACCCCTTCTTAATAAATTCCACTGCAATACCATCCACTCCATCTGCCTTGCCACACTGCATCACATGCAAAGCTTTCACCACCTCTTTTCTCTTCACCAAACCATTCTCCATGAGTCTCAGTCTTTGCATACCACCCTGTCCAAAACACCTTACATTGCTCAAAATACTCATTCCATCTCCTTACTTCATCACTACCTGTTATCACTTCCCATTTTGCCCCCTTCACCAATGTCCCCATTTGTTCTCTTGTCTTTTGCAAATTATTTACCTCCTTCCAAAATATCTTTATATCTTCCTATCATTTGCCTCTTTTTCAACCCCTGCATCATCCTCTTGCCCTCCTGCCGCTTTCCCTTATACATCTCCCAATCATGTGCACACTTTCCCTGTAAGTACTGCCCAAATGCCTCTCTTTTTTCTTTCATTAGCAATTGTACGGCTTCATCCCTCCACTCACTACCCTTTTATTAGCAGCTTTACGTTTTCATCCCACCACTCACTACCCTTACATTAGTAACTTTATGTCTTCATCCCACCATTCAATACCCTTTCAAATCTTCCCATTCCCCTGGCTTCATTTGCTCTCACCATTTTGCCATTGTACACTAAGTCTCAATTGGTATTTCTTTATGCAAGTCTCCTTTCCATGTTCACTTACTCTCACCACTCTCTTCTCCCCAACATTGTCTCCTCTTTTTTGAAAACCTCTGCAAATATTCACCTTTGCCTCCACAGGATAGCGATCTGACATCCTACCAGCTGCCCCCTCACCACATTTACGTTCAATAGTCTCTCTTTTACATATCTATCAATTGATATGTAATCTTTTAACGCCCTTTGACCATCTCTCCTACTCACATACATATACTTGAGTATATCTCTTTTTTTTAAACCAGTCTTTATCAGCACACAACTCCACAAGCTCTTCACCATTTCCATTCATGGTACTGAATACTGCGTGTGCCTCAATTATACCCTCAGTTGCCATGTTACTTACTTTTGCATTGAAATCACTCATCGCTAATGCCTGGGTTTTTACATCAGAATTGCTGATGCACTATCTCAGCTGCTCCTAAGACACTTGCCTCTTATGATCTTTCTTCTCATGGCCAGGTGCATATGCACTGATAATCTCCCATCTTGCATCATCCACTATCTGTTTTACCCACATCACTCTAGAATTTACTTCCTTACATTCTGTCACACACTCTCACAACTCCTGCTTCAGGAGTAGTGCTACTCCTTCCACAGCTTTTGTCCTCTTACCAAACCCTGACTTTACACCCAAGATATTTCCAAACCATTCTTCCCCCTTACCTTTGAGCTTTGTTTCACTCCAGAGTCAAAATATCCAGGTTTCTTTTCTCAACTATGCTACCTATCTCTCCTATTTTCTCATCTTGGTTACATCCATACATATTTATACACCCTAGTCTGAGCCTTCGAGGAGGATGAGCACTCCCTGCCTTGCCCCTTTTTCTGTTTCCTCTTGTAGAAACTGTAATACAATAAGAGAAGGGTTTCCAGCCTTCAACTCACTTTCTACAGCACACAGGGAATCGGAGGCAGAATTCTTTCTCCTCTCTCTCTCTCTCTTTCTCTCCCTCCTCATACTTGATCACTGTTCCCTGCTTCAGCAAGGTAGCGCCAGGAAACAGATGAAGAAAGACACATCTGCTCACATACTCATATATATACATATATAAACATACATGCACTAACACATACATATATAATTTTTTTCATAAATATTCGTCATTTCCCACGTTAGTGAGGTAGCATCAAGAAGACACAATTGAGCCTTAGAGGGAATAATCCTCACTTGGCCCTCTTTTCTGTACTTTTAGGAGAGTAAAAACAGGAGGGGAGGATTTCTAGCCCCCTGCTTCCACCCCTTTTAGTCACCTTTTGCAACACGCAGGGAATATGTGGGAAATATTCTTTCTCCCCTTTCCCCAGGGATTACATATATAAATAGACATATATATTCATACACATAACATAAACATGTATACACATGCATATATTCATACTTGCTCACCTTCATCCATTCCCGACACAGCCCTGCCCCAGAGAAAACAGCACAAAAAACATGAAGGAAAAGAAAAAAATAATATATACATTCTTTTCTTCTCCTGCTACACCTGATTGCCACCCCCTGCATCAGCAAGGTAGCACAACGAAACAAACAAAGAAAGGCCACGTCCATTCACATCCATACAAGGGCTGTCATGTGCAATGCACTGAAACTTTAGCTCTCTGTCCATATCCAGGCCCCACAGACCCTGGTGTATCCTGGACATTTCACATGCCCAGGTTCAGTCCATTGATTTAGCCTGATTTTATGATTTTTTTTTTTCTTTTTCTTTTTTTGTGGTCATAATGCTTGAAGCTGCTCTGCTCTTCATCTGAAAAATAGATTAGTCTCTGTGAGGTGATAGCAAATTTGTTTTCCTCTCCTCTTCAAGCTTCATATAGCATGAAAAAATGAGCATTCTTGAAAACCAAAAAAATTGAACGATTCAGCACTGACCCATCTCTGTGGTTTTTTTAAGGTAGAGCCTCCAAAGAAAGATATACTTGGTTAACTACAATTATCAGAGGTGGGATTGTGGTTGACAGACATACTGTATGGTGTCAGTTTAATTGTCCATTTGGGACTTTGAAGAACTGGTCAAATGATCCCATACCAGCAGATGGTCTTGATGGAAATTAGGATAAGAATAGCGTAATGATCTCGTTCCTAACAAAAAATGGTTTACTTCAAGACTAGGAGTTCATGCTCTCTCATTGCTCTGCATCATTCATGGTAAGTTTATGCAAGAGACTGCTGTCTTTGTTACCCTCAGTTCTTGGTACTAGGAGGGACATGTAACCTAACCTTTCTAAAGTGTTTAGTCCATCATGTAACATATTTACAACTCCTATGGGATGATTTTATTTCATGGCCTAGCTATGTATCTCATGAATCTGTTCAAAGGAAATATTTGGTGCCAAAACAACACTTAGTTTTAATGTTAGATATTATGGTGGATATCCCTGCCATGATGTGCTGTATACTGAGTTATGTCTACCCTATATAAGAATTGATTGTCATTTTTACTACAGATGATCTCCTTCCTCATGTTGTGGATCTGGCCATAAATTCAAGTGACCGACAGACAAAAGTTGCTGCTTCTGAACTGCTTCATTCTATCATTATCCTTATGATTGGCACAGGTAAACACAGTAGTGTTTTTTATCAACAAGAAATTAAGGATTGGTACAGAAATCTCATCTCTGTCCTTATTATTTCTGTTTCTGGCATTCCCAGCATGGTAGTACATACAATGCACAATATTTTTCACATATATTCACTGTATACCATCTGTACACTTTAGATTTTGAATAGCTATTGGCAAAGTTTAAAACTTTTGCTAAGAGATCTTTCATGTTGGCTTAGCTGTAAAGGAAATAAAACAGCTACCACATAGTTGCATTGAATAAGATGATATATGAAGCAATGAATGTTACCTTAGGAAGGATATAAATTAATTTGAAATAGTTTATTTTGTTGAAATATTTCCAAAGCTCTTTTCCCTTATGTTTGAATTTGTGATTAACAGCAAATGGGGCAAACAACTAAATCAGTATAGATTAATCCATCTTTGTTATTGCTATATTCCCTTTTTAATGCACCAATCTACTCCCTTAAATTAGGTACCTTCTTTCCTCTCGTTTGAACCAATGCAGTTAGTTATTTGTGTTTCTTTATATACTGCAGTTATACATGGGAAGCACATTCTTAGTTTAGTCTGATGTTCATTGTGTATGAGTTGATGAAAACATTTTGTCCTTGTACTTCACTGTCATTCTAATATTTGTCAACAGAGTGATTCCATAACATTTTTCTTGATGTGGAGAGCTTGTGATAAGTTTGTCACAAAGCCAACTCCCAAGTTTGTTTCTTGCTAGATATAATTTTATCAAAGTCTACTTTTGCTTTATCTCTCCTTCATAACTGTATTTGTGCAGGTTAGATTTTATCGAACATTTGTCGACCATTTCTCAAGTTGAGTCCATGCACACGTGTGTGCGCATGTGCACTTGCCCACTTGCACACACACACACACACACACACACACACACACACACACACACACACACACACACACACACACACACACACACACACCTTTTTTTCACTTTCGAGGCTCCAGTCACAGATAAAAGCAGACATCAAAGCCAGGCTTAATTGAAATATGGGGAGGTTAATGAAAAGGAAAAAGAAAAGATAGGAAACTGTTTGTGAATTTTAGAGGAAGTGAAAAGGCTCTCTGTTAAAGTTAAAAAGTGCCTGGTCATAGTTATTGGCAAAGACATGAGAAGATAGAGAGTTCCAGTGATTTTAGGTGTGGGAAAGAAGCAGTTTATGGAATGTCCCTCCCTTGAATTACCACTGGCCATACAGTAATCATCTGATGCAGCAGCTTACCAAATATTGCATGGTCTAGCTAGTGGTAGGGGCACACAAACAGCCAGCTCTTGGGAGCAAAACCAAAGTATGACTTATAGAAGAAGAAAAGTGAACCAACATTGTGACACAGGGCAAGTGGGTCAAGTTTTGAAGTTAGCTTGGGAGACTTCATGAGTAGGACTGCTTTCGACTTAACTCTGTCAAGTAAGGTTACTGAGCTAAAACCACCCCAGATAAGACAGCAGTATTCCATACAAGGATGGATTAATCCTTTGTCTAAACAGAGCAACTTTTTAGAAGATAAGAAATTTTGCTAGCTAAACAGGACTTCCAGTTTCTTAGAAGCAGACTTAGCTATTTCCATAACATGCAGTTTCCAAGATAGAGTGTGTGTTACAATGATAACAAGTATTTTCATTGCATTGAGAGGCAGAATTACAGAACCATCAAAGGAGAGAGGAAAGTCGTGAAGTATTTTAGAAAAAGAGATGGGCAAAAACTTGGTCTTGGAGGCTTTAAACTTAACCAGATTTCATATAACCCACTGAGATATCCTGTCTAAGTTTGAGTTTAATGAAGAAGTTGTATTGAAGCAAGATGCAGATCAAGTGAGAGAAGAAGGGGTAGAATTGAAGGATGTGGAAGAATGCAGTGTTCAGTCGTCATCATATGAGTGCATTTGATTATTTGTAGAAAAAAAGAAGTCATTGATAAAAAGGAAAAGGAGAAAAAGTGTTGGAGAGAGGACAGACTCTTGAGGGACACCACTGCTGATGGAGAAATGGGGAGAGGTTGATCCATCAACAACCACCATGGAGATAGATCAACCAGATAGGAAGCAAGATATGAGGGAGCAAAGCAAGGAAGGGAAGCTTAGATATGAGACCCCAGTGGTACACTCTTTCAACGGCTTTGGATTTATCAGAGGCAACTAATTAAGATTCCCCGAAAGCTTTTAGGTATGATGACCAGATATTAGTAAAATGGGAAAGAATATCACCAGTGGATTGTGCCTGTTGGAAGCCATACTGATCAGCTAGGAGACTGAGATTCAAGATGTCTGAGTATATGGAAGATGAGGAGCGATTTAGAGTTTGGAAATGGTAGGTGTGAAAGCGACAGGATGGTAGTTAGAGGGGTAAGAAAGGCCACTCTTCTTAGGGATGGGATGTACCAATGCTTTTTCCTAAGACAAAGGAAAAGTTTTGTTTTTTTAACAGAAATGGAACAGACAAGCAAGCACAGGTGCAAGTTCAGAGACACTCTCTCAGTGCACAGAGATGGATGTCATCAGGTCCATAAGCCTTGTTTGTATCCAGATGTATGCATTGGCCAGACCAATAAAACAGTAACTGAGAGATGCTATTGGCACCATCATTCAGTATGCAGGGATGACCAAAAAGAAATGTGATCCACTAAACACTGTCATGAAAACGATCACCCTGTAGACCTTAACAACCCAGTCACATTGTACTCCTCTTCTGATTATGGTACCCATAACATCATTGAATCTATCTTAGTTGTTAATACTAAGAGCTGTAATTTGTCCCCAGGTAACTTTAAAGCACATCCTATTATTAACCAAATCATTATGAAAGAATTACCAAGAAACAATAACATAAGAAAAATAGTTGAACACACATCTTGTTACCCAGGCCTAAAAAACACACACACACACACACACACACACACTCACTTTCCCTTTAACAGTCAGAGGAGAGACGGAATTTTTATGGTGGTGCTGGGATTTAAAAAACTTAATGAATTGTTTGCACATTATGATGCGGATTGTCTCCATAAAACATATAGTGCTGCATTTATAGAAAGATTACATGTTAAGTAAAATTATATGAACTCCAGCTGAATTATGTGATTTCACCTACAAAACTATCATCACAGACTAGTGTGATCAAGATGTCAACATACATATATATGTATAATATCCCTGAGGTACGAGAGAAAGAATTCTACCTTTGTATTCCCTGTGTGTCATAGAGGATGACTAAAAGGGTAGGGAGCAGGGAGCTGAAAATCCTTTCCTTCCAGTTTTTACTTTTCCAAAAGAAGGAACAGAGAAGGGGGCCAAGTGAGTATTTTTCCCTCTAAGGCTCATTCCTCTGTTCTTATTGCTACCTTGCTAATGCAGGAAATGGCCATTGTACATGAGCATAAAAATTATGTATATATATATATATATATATATATA
>JAYMFT010367481.1:0-22105 GCA_038088735.1 Panulirus argus
CTCTCTCTCTCTCTCTCTCTCTCTCTCTCTCTCTCTCTCTCTCTCTCTCTCTCTCTCTCTCTCTCTCTCCATATATTGATCTTCCTTTCTCTCTCTCTCTCTCTCTCTCTGGTTCTTCAACTTTTCGTTCGCCTCAGCCGGCGATTCCACGCCATCTACCGGAGGGTTCTCTCCCCTCCGTGCCCTCTCACGCTCTCTGACAGAGCTTTCCAGGTCCACTTTTTTTCCTACCTCTCTCTGTCGTTTCCCAGCCATTGAGGTCCTCCACTCCTCTACCCACCCCTCCCTATTTTACCTACCCCATTACCCTTTGTCTCCCTCCTCTTAGTCTTTGCCGCGTGTTACCAAACTCCTATTTCCTCTCTTCGCCTCATCACTCCACACTTGCCTTACATCTCACTAGCTCCAGGTCTCATCTGTCTCTCTTCTCTCCTCACCTTCTTATTTCTCTCTTTTTGATCTTGTATCTGTAAAAGAGATAATTCTCGAGATGAGCGCGCATCATAAATGGCAAATTCCATTATTCAAATATCTTTGAATTATCATCTAATCCCACATCAGATCATTGTTTTCTTTTGCCTTAGAATCATATCCTTCTGTTGCACTTCTGGCTCGGCTCGCATGTTCCCATTAGCAAATGTTATGGCTCATGACTGGATCCCGGGAACGCGTTCAGGCCGCGGCTTTCCATGGGTTCGACAGTTCGATTATAAATGTAACATGAGGGTCTGGGAAGGGTAGGAGTTCGCTTGTTAAATATAAATATAATTCAGTCGAGAGTATCTTTCTCTTACATATATTCGTATGGATTTCCTTAGATGAATTTTCCTTATTAGAAACATTAACGGATCTTGGTTTACTGCAGAATATGTTTTCTATTATGTATTTTCGTCTTCATTTTTATTGCGTTTTCCTTATCTTTTATCATTATTATTTTCTAGATTCAAAGATTAATCTGTCCTTATTGTTTCATTTCTTCGTCTTTATTTTTCCTTTATTGCATCTCTACATTTTTCCCAGCTGGTACAGTAGCTAAGGGGTTCTACCTACTGATCTTTCACAATACTGTAGAAATTTCTTGGGAACACTATCATACTGCTCCAGGTCTAGTTATCACGGATATCATAGTCTGATTCTAGTCGTTTTGGATAATGATGGGTTTTAAAGAAAACGTTCATTTTGATGTGCATCCTTTTACCTTCTTTGCATAATTTCGTCAGGTTAACCAGTTCCCCTAAGCTACCGTTAATTTCTCAACTCGTTTATAGTTTACGCGTAGGAATCTTGACCCTATAACCTTATCCATCTGAGATGAAAATATATAAGAATATGAAAATGCTTTGCACTTACCTTCTGCACCCATATCAATATCTCAAAGACCCAGCAGGCACCCACGAGTGATCCACAGTGATAGCTGTTACCTTTTTCCCTCAACTTTTACTTGCACCCTTAATGCAACCGAAAGCAAACAACGACTCTCAACTAAATCCTTCGTTTCTAGGTTCATCGTTCGTCTCATCCACTACCCGTTTGAAGCAAAAGCTACCCGTTCTTATCCAAATTGGCCATCTAGTGCGCTGCCTTTCTTTTGTTACTGTCTTGATGATTCTTGTAATATCCCCTCTCTTCTCATCTTACTAATCCACTGCTTGGTAACTCCTACTCATCACTGTCAACCATCATTGTATCGCTGTCTGAAACATGAGCGTTGCCACTTTACGTTTCATGTCATCCTGCTCATTTCTCTCTCTCCATCATTACCCACGTCTCTTTTTACATCATTATCCTCGACCTCACCATCGAGATAGTTATCTGTTCTCTGTTGTTGGTTTTGGGTGCGGTTGGGTGGCTGGTTGCCCCCCCGGGTGGAGCAGGGCGTCTCGCAGGGTAAGCTAATCCCCTGACGTGCTAGTATCTAAGCCCTGGCGGTGGCTGGCGAGCCTCCTCCTCGCTCCCAGGCTTAACCCGATATTGTTTTGAAGAGCCGATAAGAGAAAGGCTCCCGATTTGCCACCCTTTAGAAACTTTCGGGGGCTTTTGATTTTACCAAAGAACCTCTCTCGGGGACGGTTGAACTCACTTTTTTTTTCTTTCTTCTCCTTCCCTTATCTGAGGAAAAGTTTGTGTGTTTTGAATAATGGTGTTGCTTTAGGACTGGAAGCTGAGGTCAGTTTGTGTTACGTACCTGGAGGAGGACTCATCGAGGGAAACTGAGTTCTGTATAGAATCTATACCTTCAGCAGAAGTGTAGGTTCTGTGAGAGCTCTTGTCTCACCCCGTCTTCTTCATGATTTCTGATGTTTGTGACTGACATCCCGGTTTTCTACCACTAGACTCAAGCATTTATATGCCTGAGGCAAACATGTACACACGCAACGGTGCAAGTGATAATCACTATGTGCCCAGGTCTTTTACGAGACCTCTGCTTGCTGAGACATTTCATTGCTTGCTGTGGTAATCTAACCAAGATGAACTAAGGTAGCCGTGTTGCTAACATCAAATCACATAATTCTATATTAGATAATCTTACCAATGATATCTAGACTTCAGTATGATCAATCAAAATAATTACTTCTTGAAAGAAAGTCTTTAGGTATAAATGCTGAGGGAGACAGACAGGGGGTTGCAGTACGCCAGGAGTATGTGTGTGTGTGTGTGTGTGTGTGTGTGTGTGTGTGTGTGTCCAGCCTTATGAACTAAATACTACAATACTTATTAGAGTAAACTGATAGCAGGCAACTATTCAGTTAAGTTCTGGAGTGACTGGTCAGCGATATTTGTGGGCTGACTGGGGGGCGATGGTTGTGGACTAGCTAAAAAATGATGACTGTGGACTGCTCGGACAGTGATGGTTGTGAACTGGTTGAGCTGTGATGATTGTGGACTAGTTAGGTGGCGATTGCTGTGGATTAATTGGACGGCGACGGTTGTGTTCTAGTTCTGCTGTAATCGTTGTGGGCTGGTTGGACGGCGAAGGCTGTGGACAGAAGCACCTTCCACAATGGATCTCTGTCACTCATGTCATATACTTTCTCCAGGTCCATAAATGTCACAGACAAATCCCCCTGTTTCTTGAAGTATTTCTTACACACTTCCTTCAAAGAAAGTACCTGATCCACACATCCCCTCACAGTTCTGAAACTATGTAATTCCTACCCAGTGTGATTCTCTGCTACCAACCTCTCAATCACCATTGTCTCATACAACTTCAAAGGTACACTGTAATTTGAGAAACTACCTTTATCCACCTGGCTTTTATGCAGCTGCGTTATAGATACATTCCGCCAATTCTCACTCACCTCACCATGATCCATACTTAATGTGAAACTCCTAACTAACCAATCAACAACACATTCACCCCCGTTCTTAAAAGATTTACCTGCACTACCATCCACTCCAGCCGCCTTGGGACTATCCTCTTTTCGCCAAACCACTTGCCATGACTCCCTCTCTCTTCGTATACCTCTCCAGCCTAAACACCCGACATCTGCCACCTTGTCATCAAACACACTCAACTGTCCTTCGAAATGCTCACTCTATCTCCCTTCACTACATCTTTACTTGTTACCACTTCCCCATTTGCCTCTTCAACGATGTTTCCATTTGTTCTCCTGTTTTCCTCACAATTAACCTCCCTCCAAAACATCTTATTCTCCCAGAAATTTACTGATGCTCGTTTACTCAACCTCTCGTCTGCCTTCTTTTCAGCCCTTGCACCTTCCTTTTGACCTTCTGCCGCTTACTTTTGTACATTCCAAGTAACTCGCGCTCCTTCCTTGTAAACAGCTCCCATACACCTCTTATTTTTTCTTCCGCTTGCAACTTTACCACGTCACCCCATTACTCACTAGCACTTTCTCTCATCTTCGGCACGGTGCATGGACTGAATGCTTGATATGATGCACTTATTATCGAAGATGCCAAATGGAAAAGGGAAAAGAAATATAAAATACAGATTGCATATTGATAGCCAAGAAAACGACGATTACTCAAGTATTCATTTATGAAAACGGCAGTAAATGAATTCATCCACACAAATTATATTGGCATTTTAAGAATTTTCTTTGAAATTCATTCCTCAGTGGTAGGAGAGATCGCATTTTCGCTGGCATGTAATATATATGAATTCCTGATCATTTAAGAGAGAGAGAGAAAGAAAAAAAAAAAAGAGATTTTTTAACTAATCGTCACTTCATTTCTTGCCTGTTAGCATACTAGTATGTGGGACACATTCAATGAAATGTAGTGACGAAGGTACTCGTTTGCCCAGTGTATATTCAGGTGTTATAGTTGTGGGTTACGGGTTCAGGTTCGCCATCATGAATACACTTGTAAGGCAATTCTGCCGCGATATCACCTGATACAATCTTTTCGAGATGCGTATGCTGGATGGATGGAAGTGGATACCATTCTCTTGTTTTGGCTCTCTTGTTGCTGCAGGTGTACCAACTTAGGCTCCTTTTGACTCCTGTGGCCGAAGGAGGTGAATCCATCTATCTATATCGCCTGATCTCCCTCGTATATTTGGTCTTCATTGCCAGTGTTACCCTGAGAAAGATCTTACAGATTAATTGATTATTCCTTTTAATCTATTATCTGCAATCCTGCTTATTGCATCAGCCAGTTCTATATTCCATTATCTTTGGATCAGGGGCAATATTTCGAGGCTCTGTTATGAATTCATGGACAGTGAATAATAACTTTAGGCTGACGCTGTGCTATGTCTGACCTCACTTTATGTACCGTGTACGTGCCAGGATATGATGAACCTGATGGGTAGACTACACCGATAAGATCATTGCAAAGAAACGTCTCAGCTTTTTTCTACAGATACTTCAGAAGTGACCTGTTGTGACTGTGACAATCTGAACACATATAACTATGGAACGTAGAGTCTGACTGTCATGTGACATTTACTGACTGTCATGTGCCATTTACGATCAGAGAATAAAGTCAGTAGTATCAATGCAACTATTTTGTTTCTGTTTCCAACGGGGTTACGAAATGTCTTATAAAGAAAGCGTAACCAAATTATGCTTTAAGAAGCAAGGGGATCAGATTCACTGTGTGTCCACTCTTTAGCTGTAGTGCATAACCGAAACCAGGACGTCCTCTGTCCACAGAGAAGCCTCACATACTTTTGATTGGTTTTCCTTGAACGCTTCATGTGCCCCGGTGTTGCTCCATCTCTTAATTGAAACTTACATATATGTACCCTATCCCTGCGTGTGTATGCGCATACACACACACCAGCCCCATGGGGAGGATGAAAGCCTGGGTTAGGTGTGGGCCGACTGCCGCGCCCAGGATTCGCGCCCATGCTGATTCATGGTCAGTAACGTAAATCACTAGATTGTTGTTACTGTTTGTTATTACTCTTTGTGTGTTACGGTGGGAGAGCTTTGCACTCGTGGTGCCCCGTCTTCTTAACCTTCTGTATATGAATCATATCTGTACTCCTATGTATGTATGCACACACACACACACACACACACACACACACACACACACACACACACACACACACACACACACACCCTAGCCTCTATGTGTGTGTGTGTGTGTGTGTGTAAGGTCAGAGACATTCCTGGATCTGTAGCTTGACCAGAATTTTTATTAAGATCATAGACGTGAGCGGCCACTGAGAGAGAGAGGGATGGGGGGACGGGGGGGGGATCGTGTTGTGTGGCAGGTCGGCAGGGTAGTGGTAGGGGGTTGTTCCTGGGGGGGGGGGGTTAATGGACTATATAAGGGAGGGCCACTGGGCTCCACCCGACCAGCGGGACTGTCCCTCACGCCCGTGCTGTGCACCCACCACATAGCACGGCCGGTGGTGTACTGGCGTCACCATACCTCCACCTGTCGCGTGACCTCGCCACACTGCATGCCGCATCCTCAGTAGTGTGAGGTCCTCGCGCCGAGATGCGCTGACATCTGAACATCACACACCCCCATCCCGTAGTGCTCTCCGCCCAAGAAGATAGACTGACGTCACCACACCACACAAGGTGACCACATAGCACGGTGTCCTAACGTCACCATACCACACATGGTGACCACGTAGCACGGTGCCCTGACGTCACCGTACCACACATGGTGACCACATAACACGGTGTCCTGACGTCATCACACCACACATGGCGACCACATAACACGGTGTCCTGACGTCACCATACCACACATGGTGACCACATAACACGGTGTCCTGACGTCATCACACCACACATGGTGACCAAGTAGCACGGTGTCCTGACGTCACCACAGCCCACATGGTGATCACATAGCACGGTGCTCTGACGTCACCACAGCCCACACCCACACACGGTACTCTGAGCCGACGGAGAGAGGTGCGCTGAGATCATCCGACCACAAGGGATGGTGACTTCGCTGCACCACTCACAGTAATCTGAAGTCACACCACCACACAGTATGGTAATCTGTCATCACCAGGCCACACGGCCAGTTGCTCTGACGTCACCATACAACACGGTATTGAAGTCACCACACGGTAAGGTTAACACCCGGTCCGTATGTGTGGAGACTGTCTTAACATCCGGTCCATTTGAGGTCGTTGGCCATTTCTCTGAGCATCACTGCAACTTCTCCAAGTTCCGCTCCAAGTTACTTAACTGCCCAACACTTACTTATGACTCTGGCGTCATCATCCAACTTATCAAGAGAGAATTTTTCCCATATTTATTGACCCGGCATCAGTCCCCGTGAGACTCTTCCTATATCATATGGCTGTTTGGAAAAAGCTTCTGTTACCTGTGTTCCCTGCTCCCCGCCTGTTTAAGTAAACCGGTCTTAAGTCTTTTCCTCCTGCAGAAATTGTTCTGGGTATTATATGGTGGATGCTAGTGGCTCTCTGGCAGTAACTGTGTCTCAAGCACTCCATACGAACAAAAATCTTAGGCCAGGATTATGGCGCCTGCAGATCATTGTTCACATAAATGAAAAATGAAAGTAGCCCCAGTACTGCACCTTAAAATGAATAAATATATGAATGAATAACTATCGGTTTATTTAATCTTTGCAGCCAATTGGCTGAAAATCCACGGTTGAGTTATTACAGATATTACAGAACTGGGAGGTCATGATAGTTACTAGTTAGCTTATAATGGAAGAGCTTAGAATTAGGGTGAGCTGGATATTACCCCTCTTTTGATAAGCATATGGGTTGAGTACATCTAGATGGACAGGGTGGCAGATATATACAGGGATGTTTACGCAGCAGATAGTTTGGTTTATACATTATGAACTTAACTGAACATTTAAATGATAAGTACCTACGGTAATACAGTGGATGACACCATTTAGCCTAATTAACAGTGAACTGAGCTGTTCACTTGCGTAGCTATGGACTTGTTCACAGATTGTTCATGAAGTTCACAAATGCAGTTACAGGACTGTTTTTGTATCTCTCTTTATGAGGTCTGGTTGGAACAAGTCGATTGTGGTGACGAAAGACTGTCCGTGGTGGAGTGGCGTCGGGGTGGAAGAGGTATCTGTGACGGGGGTGTGTCAGGAGTGGATTGCCAAACTGCCGTGTGAGCTGCCGGTGTTGGTCGGAGAGGATGGAGCGGTTCAGCGAGATGAGAGCCTCTTGGTGGGTGGTGTAAAAAGGGCCAAGGATGAATCTGCATGCCCTTTTCTGCACATTCTAGTTCGCTGGTCCGTCTATGTAGCTGCTGGTGAAGAGGGCCGAGCTGGGGAGACGTGCGTGAGCTTAGGGAGAATGGGAATGGTTAGACAGTCCTGAGCCCAGCTGGTGGGACGCCCAGTGATTTAAGGAGGCGGAGAAGGTATAGACGGTATGAGGAAGATTTGATAAGGGTCCAGAAATGACTCCTCTGGCTAAAACCGTCGTCTTTAGTGACATGAAGAAGTTTGACTTCTCTGACTACAAGGGGATGTCAGAGCCTAGTCTGATGTCATGGGACAGTATGTTGATGTTCATCATGACATTGGTGTGGTTGATGGTGACGTCGTTGGCCGTAGTCGGCTCCTGAAGGTTGCTATGATGTGCCGATGGGCGCTCAAGTCAGGAGAGTCGTTGTCGATAGTGGTGGAGTCGTGTACGCAACTCCAGCGATGGTTTGTGCCGTGGAGGGTGATGTGTAAACCGACGTAAGTGGAAAGGCTGTTCCTGTAGGTGTCCTCTGCCGTCTCTCTCCTTTAAGGGCTCTTGGAACCCCGTCTCTCTTTATGGTCCGCCTTTACCGTACTTGCCTGTAATTTTGTCTTTCTTCGTCAGCCTCGCGAGCAAGTGGGTGTTTAAAAGCTTTATGAGAGTGCAAGAATATACATTCTGCCCGTCCTCCTCTCGCCTGTAACTGTTCCTCACTCTGTCGTATAAGTCCAGACGGTTAGTGGGAGACAAGACCTCTCCTGTGTGTGTGTGTGTGTGTGTGTGTGCTGCTGGCCACCATATGTCAGGTGATACTTCACATCACACCTTCTGGACGGGTTGGCCAGGCGACCCGGCTCTGCGCCTGCGTCCCAAGACCCGTATCCAACACCTCCTGTCCCTGTGGACTCTATAATCAACACAACAAGAGTTATAGACACATAATCTCTCGTGCGGTGACGTGCCGGACGAGAGCATTCACGCCTAAACATTCCACGTCTAACCTGGACAACCTCGCTCGCGCCGGCCAACCACAGGAGACTGTATGTCTCACCTGAGCCAATGGGCGACGGCCTTACACTGCCTTTTGAGACGACACCGGGCTCCCTGGGAGTGGCAGGTGCTAAAGTCATCTGATATATTAAGCCCCAGAGCCAGACGGGAAAAAATAAAAGATAGAATTAAACCAAACGGGAGAAAATCTGTTGCCAGCGAAATTAGAATCTTATTACTCGAGCAGAATGACTGGAGAAGACGCGAGGGGAAGACGCAGGTCTTGAGACGCGGCGTTGATCAGCAAGTTGGTCACGTAGGGCGTCGTTGTCCCAGTGAACGGCCGACGTGAACCGCTGATAATCTGATATGGAGCGGCCCAGTGGCCAGGCCGGGGCAGGGCAGGGCCGGGCCGGGCCTGGCCTGGCCGGAGGAGTGCATGAATGTTATAGTCTACTGGGTGAGGGGGGAGGGGTGGGTGTGGAGACCGTACTACATTCTTCACCTCACACTGACGCACCTGCACCCTCTATCACCTGTACTGCGGCGTGGCAACTAGGTCGGGCTGCAAGGCTAACGTCCTTGTATCCCATGTACCGTGGTCAGTGCTGGACTTCCTAACCCGGCGTCGTCCTCAGACTCACTTTTGTGTGAGTGTGTGTGTGTCTTGTGCGTCTAGGGTACAGCTGCTGCGGTCTTGCTCTTGCCCTTAACAGCTGTATTGCCTGTCCCCTGACATAAACTATAACTGTTGGGTATTTCTCCTGCACATTTCATCTCAGGGATATTGACAGATGCCAAAAAGCAATCCTGCCTGACGCTTACACTTGTAATAAATCTCTGCCTAGAATTACAGGTGCTTTCTCGACTGTAGCTTAACCACTGAAATTGTTTTATGAAAATAACTGCAGACCACTGGTTGTAGTACAAGTTTTCAAAATCCTAAATAGTTTCGATAATGTAACACATGATAATTTCTTCATACGTTGGTTAGAGGGACAGTAACCGAAAGGAAGTTGCAGGGGAGGTGG
Organism: Panulirus argus; assembly: GCA_038088735.1. NCBI lineage: Eukaryota > Metazoa > Arthropoda > Malacostraca > Decapoda > Palinuridae > Panulirus > Panulirus argus. Next base: position 9,655 of record JAYMFT010367481.1, read on the forward strand.
AATGATACTAACATGAGCAGAAGTTCCTTCGGCAGTAGAGTTAGACAAGAAAGGAATAAAGCAACACCAGATACGGCGAGGCGAATACTTTCCTGATATGAGTTATGAATGCCCCTGATCAGTGCATGACTATAAGATGAGCAAACATTTCAGTTTCTTATATTTGCATAGCTCAGCGGCTTAAATCCTTCTACCCAAGGTCGTCCGGAACCTGGAATTACATCAGAAAGTGTTTTGCATTCGTCCTTAGCCGTAAGAATTGACCGGTGTATTCCTGTTGTTCCTTCGTGCTTATTTTCCTGCCAGCTGATGTGCTGGAGGCAGTGGAGGGTTGGGAAGAGCCCTCTGCTTTACCATCCTGTCTTCATCCATATAGGTTAAGCATGTAGGATACTGTAGCTGTCTTCCAGCAGACAACCTCGTCAGGAACCATCAGGTTTTCTGTTTCCCGCCTTTCACATGTTCATTCGTCGAGTGCTCTTGTCTGAGAGAGGGACACAGAAACGTGTGACAACACGGTGCTTTACTGGGTAAATACAGTGTATAAGAACATGAGAAGTGAGGACACTGCAAGAGGCCTATCGGCCCATGCTAGGCAGGTCCTGAGTCTGTCCATCCTACAACCAACCGCCTGAACCCATAAACACATCCAACCTTTGTCTAAAGCTACCTAAAGACCTAGCTTCCACTACTGTATCTGGAAACTTATTCCATAAATCTACAACCCTATTCCCGAACCAATATTTACCCACATCCGACCTGAATCTATTCATTTTCTAATCTAAATCCATTTTTTTCTTGTCCTATCCGGTAACACCATTCTAAGAATTTTATTAATATTACCTTTATTAATGCCCTTAACCCATTTAAAACCTTAATCATATCCCCTTTAGCCTTCCTTCTCTTAAGTGAGTGTAAATTCAGCCTTTTTAACCTCTCTTCATAAGTGAGATTTCTAATTCCAGGGTATCATTTTTGTCATTCGCCTTTGTACTCTCTCTAAACAATCTTTGTCAACTGCATAGTATGGAGCCAAAAACTGTACCGCATAACCCATATGTGGTCTCACCAACGCAAGATAAAGTTGCAATAATACTTTAGGAGTTTTATTGCTAACAGTCCTATTAATGAACCCTAACATCCTATTAGCCTTATTACATTGTTACTACGGCTTAAGATCTTTGCTCACCAATGCTCCTAAATCTCTTTCGCATTCTGTTTTACCAATAGTAATATTGTCCAGTTTGTAAGTAATATCCCTGTCTTTACCCACAATAAGTGTTCTGCATTTATTTAAATTGAATTCCATTTCCCATGTACCCGCCCACTCTGATAATCTAAGTCCCTCCGCAGTTTCACTGAATCTTCATCTGAGTTTATTACGGCCCCTATTTTTGTATCATCGGCAAATTTACTTAAGTCGCTGCTTATTCCCATATCTAAATCATTAATATATATAACGAACAATAGCGGTCCCAAGACTTACCCCTGAGGAACACCACTGGCTACATCGCCCCAGCCCGATGTAACTCCGTCGATGCATACCTTCAGTTCTCTGGCAGTGAGCCACGCCCTAATCCAGTTGAATACACAACCCCCGATGCCGTGTGCCGCTATCCTTCTGAGCAGACGCTCATGAGGTACTTTGTCAAAAGCCTTGCTGAAGTCTAGGTATACAATATCATGACTCTTAGCCTGATCAACAGTTTCAAATATTTTGTTAAAGGAGAGAAGGTGACTGAGACATGACTTCCCTCTCGTAAACCCAGGGTGGTAGAGAAATACATCATGGAGCTGGATTTACTTTGTTCCGTTTCGGCGTAAAGCCTTGTTCACTCGACTAACAACATGAGAAAAGAATGCGTTGTCTGAATGGGAAACAACCTTCTATCTTACCCCGTCTATACGTCCCTCTCTGATTGGCTGGTGTCGACTGCTGGCTCCGCCTCCTTCACTGATGTCACCACCAGTTTTCCCGCCGCTTTTGACAAGTAAAGAAATCCTTCCAGATGATTTCTTACGTTATTTGTCGTTACTCTTGCAGATTCGACTGCTTTTCTAACCCGCGAATCCAAGACTTTGTGGATTATCCTGGCTTCTTGCCATTCCGGCGAGAGTCCACATTCATCTTGTGTGTAGGACAAGCGGGTTGGACGTTCGATACACACATACATCCGCTCTGTGTTCATACAGTCTCTCCTGCAAGCCGAGTCTCGACTCATAAACGGCAGAACATCCGCTACACGGGATCTCGTATACCACTTCTTTTCGTTAACAGTATCTCTTGTCTTTTTAGCTTTACTGTATCGCCAGTCTTGATTCCTGACGAAACTGCGATATTCAGCCCCGCTTTCTGTAAGACTTTAACTAGAATATGGACTCCTCTTGAAAATGGAATTGTTATGTACTCCTTTATACCGTATTCTTCCACTTTTTTTCTCTCTTTTTACGTTGGAAGCTCCAGTCACGGACAAGGAAGTGATAAACCTGTATTTTAGAAAATGCCAGGTCATAGTTATTGGGAAAGACACGAGAAGGTAGAGAGTTTCAAAGATTCGAGGTGTAGGTAAAGAAACAATTATCAAAACGGCCCACTATTGAGTTGCCAACGGCCACACAATAATCATGTGACGCAGCAGCTTGCCAAGTATTGCGTGGTGTAGTGAGTGGTGTGGGGAACACACAAGCAGCTTGTTTTCAGGAGCTAGCCCCAAATACTACTTATAGTAGAGGGAAAGTGAACCAACATTGCCACGTAGGGCAAGAGGGTCAAGTTCTGGAACAGTTTATAAGTCGGACCGCTTTCGACTCAACTCAGTTAAGTAAGGATACAGAGCTAGAACCACCCCAGATGTGAGAGCAGTACTCCATACAAGCAACTGCCTGAAGAAAAGAATTTTCATCTAAACAGGAGTCTCAGTTTTTCAGAGGCAGACTTAACCATTCTCGTAATGTGGGGCTTCCAAGATAGAGTGGATGTTACAGTAACACCAAGTATGATCATTGAGTCCAGAGGTGGAATTACAGAGCCGTCAAAGGAGAGAGGAAAAGTGTGAGGAATTTTCGTTAGAGAGTATGTCCGCGTCTCCATGACATTTCGATCGCATTCGTTCTTCAGTTTAGCGATCACGCTTACGTGGTAAAGTAACTTCTTAAACACGTCTGTAACACATCTAGATTCATCAGGGAAAAAAGATCTTGGCCGCATATTCAGCCACCTCTTCAGATGAATCCGATCACCGCGCCTGTCTTGGATCCCTCACTGTGTGCAGAGATGCGATGGACAGCGTCGTCTTCATTGGAGTATAGAAAAGACAGTCTTCTATTTTCCTCCTTTTCCACCGTAAATTGTGTGTGTTTATCCACATTACTAATAATTTTTTGCGTATTTTCCATGTTCGTGCAATTAGGAGCCACTACCAGTAGGTCGTCAACGTATCTGTACCGAGACGCGTCCCCTTCCCATTGTTCTGTAAAACCTGTCCGTTTCCAGGGCTTCCATATGGAGGTAAGCCGTCACGGCGCTAGACGGCGAGCCCCTGGCCAGGCCTCTGAGCTGCCTGTGCTCTCCGCCTTCAAACGTCAGAGCACCAGACCTTACACACATGAAAACCAATTTTATGTAGTCCTCCTTCGTTACTGATACAAAACCGTTCTCAACATTTTCTGTTGCTCTTCTTACCGCTTCCATCGCTCCTCGTACTAGAACGTTTGTCAATAATGGTTCAGCGTCAGAGCTTGCTAGCTTCTTCCCTTGGAGATGAACGTCCCTTAAACCTTCCCCGTCAAAAACGCAGAGTTTTTCAAATGTGCGTTTCTTACAGATCCAAGCGTGGCCAGGCTGTGTGACACGCTCCCTACTCCAGAGGTTGTAGGCCTCATTAGTATGATGGGTTTGTGAATTTTTGGAAAACCTTTCACTCTTGGAGGACGGGAGGGGACGGGGCGGGGTTGCTCCTCTAGTACGCTCATCAACTTTCCACCTTACTGACGTTTTACGAAACACTTTCCTTCAGTTCTGAAGCTCTTCGCCTCACTGCCCGCCGCATCCTGCTGAGTTCTTCCCACACGTCCGGGTACCATTTAGCAGGTCGACCATTTTATTGAGAGAGTCACTTTGATTCATCTCAACTTCCCCACCTCCTCTATCAGCTTGAATTACAAGCCACCTCCTGGCATATACATGGATCATTCAAAGTTTCTCTGTATCTCTTTGGCGCTGCACACTCTTGTTCACTCACTAGGGCTCTGTAACGCAACGCGCCGCGGCTCGACCTGCCGTCCACATCACTCACGGCTCCACGTCCATACTTGGGTGTTTCCACCACCCTGATCCTCTCGCTTATGAAAATGAAAACACAGTCTAGTGTGGACCACGGGCAGACTGCGGCTGCTGCTGCTGGTGAAGGGTTATAGTGAGCAGGTGGGATGATGACCGCAGGTGTGGCAGGCGTCCCGTAGGGGAGGAAGGTCGTTGCCTTGGTCTTGTGGTACAGTTACTGGTGTGTCGAGACCTTAAGGTTGTGTGGCTCAAGGGAAGAAAAGATGCCGCTGTGCCCCAGCCTGGATGCTGGTGCAGCGGACAGGAGGTGGTCAAGGGTCCCTAGTGTGGAGGGCATGCGGCAGTGGGCAGCCGAGACCCTGCAGGAACTGCGGTGGGCGACGGACGGCGCTGACGACGTCTCACGAGACCGATTTTGGCAGAGGAACGCGTCGCAGTCGCTTGGGGTGAGGGGGAAAGGAGGATGCGCTGTCGCTGCTACTGAAGGTGCCCTAGGGGCTCCTTAAGCCTAGTGAGTCTTGAGTCATGTGGCGAACGTTCCCTGCCGCAGGTGGGCCGACTTGGCTGACACCGGCAGTAGTGCAGAAGCGGATTACGGTAAGTCCGCCTGCAGCGGCGTAGGTTCCCCGCAGGAGTATAGTGCAGACCCCCTGTAGCGAAGCTCCAACCTGCTCCGGCCACCTGGCGGTCGTGTGAGGTCACACGCGGCTACCGTCCGTTACGTAACGAAGTCATTACAGTATAGAGGGTGCCTGAGGCTGGCTGGGACGCACCTCACAGGTCGGCGTCAGGGAACAGGAGGTACGTGCGTAGTGCCGGTGGGTAACGTTAAGAGCACGTGTGTTTCCCCTACTGTGGGCAGACGCCGCGATGGCCGCAGTCTCGCCTGTCCCGCAGTGAGCCAGGTGGGAGGGGCGTGCGGCACGATGCCTCAGGACGGCGAAGGATATCCTGCAGGAGGGACTGAGGAGCCGCCAGCCTTGACCCTGCTCTTGTGTGGAGCGGGCTGAGGCCAGGACCTGTCTGGCCATCCATCACCAGGAATTGGCCAGCTGTCACCCCCGCCACCAGCTCTAGACCCAGGGTGATGCCCCGTGCACTGGCCAGGGGGAGATTGTTGCACCGGCCAGGGAGAGGCAGGTGCACCGGTGGAGGCAGCGTGAGGGTCAGGGAGCGTCGCGCCGATGCAGCCCCACACGTCCTGGCCTGGTGGGGTGTTTGTGTGTGTGCGCGCGTTACGACCTATTTGTCCTGTACGAGGGAGGGCGGTCTACACTGGCGGGGCCTCGTCCCCTGAACATTCCTACTCTCGGACGGCCTTTTATACTGCTGTGTCCTGTCTGCTTTCACCATACACTCGTTCAGTTTTTTTCCATTCATCCACCACTCGTACTATAAGAGTACTTCTTTATATCTTCTTTAACGAGTTCCTTGCTTGATTTAATGTTATGTTCTCTGGTTGTTCTATCCCAATGTCATCGAAGAACTGTTCACTCTCTACATCATCAGTCTATTTCAAAACATGTGTGTTGTGGTCAAGTCACCGCTCACTCTTCTCTCTTTTATGGTTAGAGGTTGTGAACAGCTCACCCCTCACTCCTCTCTCTTCTAAAGTGGGCAAACTGAGACCTCTAGCTTTTCCCTGAACTCAACTTTCTTAATTCAGGTATCAGCTTTATGGCCCTCCTCTGGGCCTTCTCTATTCTCTTTTGAATTCTTGAGATACGGTCACCAAATTGAAATAACAGTTTCTAGTTTTGAATTTATGTTAGATATTAACAGTTTGCTGATTATTTCTTTATCCATATACTGAAAAGCTATTCTAATGTTTGCCAGCAAAGTTTGTCTCCTCCACTATTCTCTTCATGTGGGACTCTAGCGACTGATTTAGGGTCGATGTCAACTCCCAAGTCCCTCTCACACATGGATTCCTGTAGCTTTTTTGTTTTTTTTTTCAGCGAGATACTAGTGATATTGAGACTCTTTCGCTGCGTCCAATCATCATTGCTTTGCATTTGCTTGTTATGAACTTCATCACCCACCTGTCAGACCAACTTTGGAGTCTGTTTAGGTCTCCTTATAAGTCGATGCAATCCATACCATCGGTCCCGTCCAGAAATCACACGAGGATATGAAATTAACTTTACATGATAATAATAGCCATTCGAGACAATATATCTGAATTGCATTATTTGGTAAACAGTGAGCACGTCGATATCATTGGATGAACAGCAACATCTGAAAGCGAAAAACAACGATCTGATTGGAAAGGGCAGTTTGCCGAGGAGGCGGAACTGCGCTAAATGTAACATCTCTCCTAAACCCCATCGGAATTCAGTGTACAACATCTCCTGCTGTTAAACACTTGAGTGTTCAGATTAGCACAGAATCTTCCAAACTTTACATAAACATCGTATAGAGACGCCCTAGTCAGCCAGCAGATATTGACTCTGCCGTGTATGACAGTTGACAACGAGCAATACAGGATAGTGACTCGAACATTCTTGGGGATTCCAGTCTTTCAGAAATCGACTGGAAAACTATCTCGGGTGTAGAAAACGAATCTGCTGGACTTATCAACTTTGTCGGAGACAATTTTCTCTGCCAAACTGCCACCGAGCCGACGAGGGAAACTAATGTACTTGATTTAGTTCTTGCATCGCAGGAGTTCTTAGTAGGTAATGCCCGTGTTGGAGAACACCCAGGCACTTGTGACCATAACATGGCTAGGTTTGATGTATCAAAACCGACTCCCCTAAAACCAGTACTATTACCCGTAACTTTAAAAGTGCAGATTTAGATGGGCTGCCCGACGCATTAAAGAGTCTCACCCTTGCTGGTTTATGCCCAGAGGAATTATGGTCCTGTTTTAAGCGTCAGTTTATGCACCAACAAAGGTTCTTTCCTATTTGTGATGTAAACAATAAGAGCAATAACAGTCCTGAATGGTACTCCTCAGATATCGCAAAAACCATACGGCGCTGGGATGCTCTCTGTAGGCTTAAGAATGCAGACAGCGACCCAAATAATGAAACGCAATGCGCAGCTGTTAGAAAAGACGTGAAAAGACTTATTAAGCAAGCCAAGTGAGTATTATAAGAGATAGTAATAAAGATCCTAAAGGAATTAATAAATATGTCAGTAATGAGAAACATGCAAGGAGTAGGATAGGACCCTTAGTAAACAAAGGCGGGGAGCCTATTGCGGATGATTGAATCAAAGCAACATTCTTGAACAAGTTTTTCAGTTCTGTTTTTGCATTAGAAAGCAGCGTCACGAATTGTGAGACAGTGATAAACAGGCCCCCCACACACGATACCAGAATTTACCGTCACAGTTGGATAGATAAGTTGAAGACCTATAAAAGTCCAGGTCCTGAACGTTTTTATCTGTGAGTAATTAAAACGTCAAACACGAAATTGCCAGACATTTAACCTGTATCTTTTTTTACTATACCTCTCCAGGACGGAATAGTCCCACAGGACTGGAGACTGGCAGACTTCACTCCTTTATTAAAAACGGGAAGCCGTGAAATACCTGGCAATGACCGTCCTCTTAGCCTCACATCAATTATATGTAAACTCCTGGGGTTAATTATTAGAGATAAAATCGTTGCATATCTGGGGGAAACACAGCATGGTTTTAAAAGGCGCAGATCATGCCTTACAAACTTCCTTGAATTATTAATCATTCAATGCCCACGACAAGGTAACAGCAATAGGTATTATATTTTTAAGACTTCCAAAAATCGTTCGACAAAGTCACCTCGTAGTTAGATTTATGCACAAAGTCCGAGCCTTGGGGGATTACTGGTTGCATAGGGTACTGGATAGAAGCCTCGTTACGTGATAGGGGAGAGAGATCCTCAATGAATGGTGAATCATCGCCGCGGTCTCCCGTTGCTAGTGGAGTCCAGCAGGGATCCGTCCTTGGGCCTGTACTTTTCATCATTTGTATTAACGATATTGACGCAGGGCTGAATAGCTTAGCGTCCACATTTGAAGATGACGCAAAGATCGGCAGAGCCATATTAACTGAAGAAGATAGGGTAAGATTACAAGTTGGATCTAGAGAAAATCGCCGAATGATCAAGAAAATAGCAAATGACATTTAACGTGAGTAGATGTCAGCTGTTGCAAGTAGAAAATCTCAATAGAAAATTCGACTAAGAACTGATGGGCCACAAGATAAAGACCACCCCTAGTGTGAGGCATGTAGGGGGTCACTGTCTCCAGCAAACTTAAAATTCTCCCAACACGGCAACAAAGCAGCCAAGAAAGCGAATAGGATGTTGGAATTTATTAACAGAAACGTTATATACAAAAGCAAGGATGTGATATTGCCACTATACGTAAGCCTAGTTAGACTGCCCCCCTCCCTCCCCCCTCGAATATTTAGTGCGGTTCTGGTCCCCCTCCCTCCCACACACACACACACACACACACAAACACACACTCAAGCAAGGCTATTCTTAAATTAGAAGCAGTGCAGCGAAGAGCAACTGAAGTTGATTCCCTCCTTGAGTAACCAACCTTATGAGGAAAGATTACGAGAATTAGACATACTCTCTCTAAACAAAGGGGCGTCTCCGGGGGAAATAGTTGCTATAGAATGTTTCGAAATACTTAGAAGATTCGACACCGTCGATACTGAAGATTTCCTCATTGTCGCGCCTGCGCTGCCAACGAGAGGAAATGGACTAAAACTTAGTTGTCACCGAATGAATTTGAATTGCATGAAATATTTCTTCACCCACGACATTATTGACGCGTGGAATGAGCTCCCAAAACCTTGCTGTTCAGAGCAACACTCTTAAAATCTTCAGAATTAGGCTTGATCATCACTTGTCACTCGGGTACTGAATAATTCATTTAATCAGTCATCACAACTCGCTGTTACATAATGCTATCTTAACCCGGTGCCGATCTCGTATTGGCCAAGTTGCGGTAATGTATCAACATTAATTATTAAGCCGTGTCGCCTGCTTTAAGGGAGCAAGAAAAAATTATCGTATTCTTCCGCATCAGGAGTCATATAGGCGAGGCTGGAGCTCAAGTTTACCCTCCCGATTAACTTCATAAACAAGAAGTGAATAGATGTTTGTCGTTGGTGACGGGATGCATGACATATTCCCGTTCATTCTCTCTTATGACTTTCTTATGAAAATTTCCTTTCGGGCATATTAAACTTCTTGTATAATTTGTTTTTATTAACTGTTTTCCGTGCGGCGCGTTGCTGGAGGGAGTAGAGGGTGGGGAGAGAGCTTGTACTTCGCTATCCTTCTACTGCTTTTAGGCAGACTTCATTTTTTCTTTCTCGGGTAATTTTTAAGGCCAGACCACCTCGCTTGGACGTAGGGTCTGTGTGGTCTGTGTATCTATGTAACTCTGTAACTCCTCACTTTTCACTTCCCGCACGATCTTTACATCATCTGCAAACAGATTCCGGTAGGGATCCATTCCTTTCGGCAAATCATTTATTGAGGTCAAGAATGGTCCCAGAACAGAGCCCTGGGGCACTCCGCTGGTGACCACCCATTCCGAGATGGATCCTTTGACACACATCCTCTGTTCCCTTCCTCTAACATTATTTATATACTCGTGGTGCCTCATCTCATGAACATAATGTATCATGATGCAACTTAAATTTATGTACGCTGTCCGTATTAACCATGTCCTCAGTCGTTTTATGCCATTCATCCACCACTCTTGCATTATAACAGTATTTTCATACATCCTTCTTCACAAGTTTGTCGATTAATTTCATGTTACGTTTGTCCAGCAGTTGCCCTGTTCCTACATCTCTCCAACTGTTTACTGTTTACTTCATCCATCTTTTCAAAACTTTAAAGGTTGTGATCAGGTCACCACTCACTCTTCTCTCTTCCAAGGTGGGCAAATATATAGATCCTCCAGCCTTTCCCTATAACTGGGCTCTCTGACCTCTGGTGCCATCTTTAGTGTATGTCTGTACGTGTATGTTCGGCCGCGCGCAGGATTGCGTGCGTGACGAGAGGAGACCACTGGACGCCGGGCATTTTGTTTACATTGCTGCGGGGCAGACAAGGTGGAGCAGCGTTGCCTGGGGACACCAGCGGCTGTGACATATGTGATGATGATGTCACTGACGGAGGCTGACGTCACGAGGCCAGACAGGGACCCCCTGGTGACAAGGCCACAGGGTGTGGCACACACACACACACACAGATAGTAAATGAACACAGACGCTGTGTAGGCTGGCACAGGTGAGCCCGGCCCGTGATGTTATTGCGTGGCATTACGTGATGCAGAGGAACGCGTCGGAAGCCGCTGGCTCGCCAAGCACGGTAAAGATGGCTGTAGGACAGCCGCCCCGCCGGACGTGGGGAGGTGCAGCAGGTCAGGCGGGGTCATGGCTGCCACACTTTACCACAGCGTCAGCCAGTGTGACCAGTAGTACGAGGCCTTTTTAGCCATTCCCAGCAGGTGTTTTCAGATGGACTCACGCGACCTGTGGGGAGCCACCGACGAACAGTCTCATCACCGAACCCTCACAGTATAGGGAGGGTAACTGAGCTGATACACGGAACGGACATAAGACTGACAGTTGTTCCCTCTAGTCGTGGAGTCTCTCATGATGTCAGAGAATTGCTCCACGTGAAAACGAGAAAGCGAACTACAGATAGCACGAGTACCCTTGAGACAAAAAAATTGAGAGAAATACATTTGCATAATGATCTCTGGTGAGCCAAGGCCAAGTAAGCCGGGCAGAAAAGCACTGAATATTCTTGGCTTCATGATTAGGACTTTCAAATTCAAGTCTTGGGAAATCATTCCAGCTCTGAGCAGTTCGTTGGTGGCTTCCCATCTTAAATAGGATTTGCTAAAGGGACTTAAAGAAAAAGAACAGAGAAGGTACAGCGTCTGGCTTCTGAGATAATTCCTGGACACAAACAAATCTTACGAGAGCTGACTAAACGACTCAGATCTTTTTAGGTTAGAAAAGAGAAGTTTAAGAGTTGATCTGATACAGGAAATCACAGTTCCCAAAGGCTTTTATGTTGCCGATCAAACAACCTTCCTAAAGTGTGATTTGTCAGATTTCACTCGTAGTGATGGATGCAGACTCGTGGGCGAACTACTTTTTCTTCAGCAAGATTGTTAACATATGGAATGTGCTTTGCTGATTGCAGTGGCTTTAAGAGCAGTGCTAACGGCACGTTTAAGGATCGACTTGATTAATATTTCACTTCAAGTCGACGATCAACGTTATATGCACTTCCGAAGTCAAGTAAACAGTCTGCAGGTTTCTTTTTGAATCATCTGTATAGCTTTGTACCCTGACTACACTGATTTGCGAGGTTCTGATTTTTCGACTGTTACAAACTCGAAGGGATCCGGCAGTACATTGGTTGAATGATATTGGATTCATATATATATATGGATCTCCGTGGTGTAGCGTTTAGCGTTCCTGACCGTGACGCATTCACGCGCCGCCAAGTGTCGAGCGCATAGGTTCGGATCCTGGTTGCGACAATCGGTCCACAGTCAACCCAGCTGTTTATCCACCCTTGGGGGTTCGTCGATGAAGTGGGTACCTGGCTCAGCGTCAATGGGATGGTCTTGATCAGGACCTCAGCTGCCTGTGCCGTCTCATCTAACATAAAGTTTCATATATGATATTTCTCATCATCATCATCATCATACCAAAACATTAATAACCTGTGTTATGAGAGCCGTGATATAGTATAGGACTTATGACTACTATAAACACTCCATTTTATATATGAACTTAATATAATCCAAGATTATACACATACGTCAAGGGACACACACACGACCATCTGCATGAGGGAAAATACTTTAAGAAAGCGTTTGAACAACATGAGCTGTTGGAACTGTGCTGAACACGACACACCATACTAGTGGGATGTGCAGTGTACGTGGGTTGCAGGCCAGGGATGAAGGTGGCAGACGGTGAGAGTGTGTGTGTGTGTGTTAGTAAAGAATTAGGTCACAGTATCTGAGCATATCTTTGTATCTGCTGTATTTTATGTTTGCATTCTCGAATTCACATTTCATCTGGTTTGATGGAAAGACGTGAACGTCCATCCTCGGGTATTGCACAGGTGTGTGCATGTGTTTATATGGATACATTTGTCTCAGTGTTATCAGTCAAGTCATATATATA
>JAYMFT010367492.1:0-22102 GCA_038088735.1 Panulirus argus
TGTGTGTGTGTCTGTCTGTCTGTCTGTCTGTCTGTCTGTCTGTCTGTCTGTCTGTCTGTGTCTGTCTGTCTGTCTGTGTCTGTCTGTCTGTCTGTCTGTCTGTCTGCTTGCCTATTTTTCTGTCTGTCTGTCTGTCTGTCTATGTGTATGTGTGTGCGTAATTACAGTATGGGGAGAGAAAGTTTCACACTTAGGAGGCGCCATATCCTGAACTCTCTCTTTATCTCTAACGAAATTTTGCCACTAGGCAAAAGCTTGCGCGCAGCGCTCACTGCGTGAAAATTTATCAAGGTTGAGAATAAACTGTAGTTACATGTTGTTGGGGCTTATATGTAAGATGAGAAAATTTTGCATTTGTGGACTGACTGAATGCAACCCTGGGGAGAAGGATGGCTCACAACGCAGTGCGGGCACGTACGCGTCCACATGATTTTGTATTAATGTCTATATCATTTGTTCATTTATCCATCCAGTTACGACATACTTACATATGTAACCGAGCGGGGCTAGGTATATTTAGTGATCGAGAGACACGAAAGCCTGCCCACCCTAGTGGTCATCAGCCGCTTGTAACAGTAACTGAACCCCATGGTCTGCCACACCACCTCCGCAGGTGGTGCTGATCACACCTCGATCCCTACCGCCAGCAGCAGCAGCGCCAGCAGCAGGGATCAATGTTCCCGCAATATCAGAAAAAAAAAGATGAAAAGAAAAATGACCTCTGTCCACGTTATGATTTAAATATAGACGTCACGTGCAATGTTGTCAACCTGGTCTGTGACTGTTGCCTCGACACTAAGAGTTTTTTATCATGATGAAATCGGTATCACGAGATGACTCGGTGTAATTTTTCGCTAGGAAAAAAGTAATCTTTTATTTTATGGTTAGAAATTTCAGAATAAAAAGGAATATCTGGGCGTTCGACAACTTTCTCCGAAGTCTGCGGCAGGACAACAGTAAGATAAGATTAACGAGGCCGTCAGTGACTCTCCAAAGGGTCGAATGTATTATCTTTATTGAAACATTCGTACCCCCAGGTGGCGTCTGGATGATTACTGTCTGCTGCGTTGCGGTCAGCAACCAGACGCTTTTTGTCCCCAGAAAAGTGCAGTATACTTTCAGTGAAGAACCCACCTCATCTTTTCACATCATATCGTTGCACCGCATTTGCAACTGAATCTAGGATTCATTTATGATACTCTTGATGGGTAACTGCCTCCGTGTGTGATGCTACGCTGTACTGTAGCAGTGTCGTTGTTTCTGGTCGTATAATCCTTCCGTCAGAGTTGCAATCCTGACTATCCTGTTCAGTGCATTACTTTATCCCGTCCTTCTTCCCTGCGCTCCTCCTGTCCTTCAGCACGTAACTAATCTTCCCTCACTCCTTTCCTCTTCGCCTCCCATGTTTTACTGTATAATCGTGCTGACTCTTTATGTGTCTTTGTGCCTCCATCTTTCCCGACTCCACACTTGTCCCACTTCTTCGGGCATCTTGTTCACAATCTTCCGACTTCACGCCTCTCTTCCCTCATATTTCATAAAAACACAATACTTCTCTCATCTTACACCATCATCTTGTCCTGTCCAACATGTTCTTTTCCCCCCTCACCCTTATATTCCATATAATTTTCCTTTCTGTTTCCACTAATCACCCTTATTCTCAATGCAAGTGTGTTTTGGAGAAAGATGTTGATATCGATCTCTTTCATATCACTCTTTCTTTTTTGTCTCTTCCGTTCCTTCCCTTATTTGCAATTAACGCAGACCAACTCAAGATATAGCTTTACTTGTCCTGCTTGCTCGTCATCCCTCCAGGTAAGTGTGTAGTCCTCTCCTCATTGTCGTCTTCAGACTAGGGGTACAAAACTTACGAGAATTCACGGTTCATACTTTTCAAAACCCAAGCGTAGGTCGAAATTGGACAGGGTTCTCCTCCCGTTGGCTAAAACCTACAAATACTGTAGAAGAGTGATGGTGACATCGACTATAACAGATAATTCCCATTTCGCAAGTTCTTCACTTAGCACTTAGCATCTTTTTTTCCTTCCTCTCTCTCTGCATAGTTAACAGTCTACTGCAGCCTTTACTACAGTGGTCTATTTCTCCCAGTTATGCAATACTGCTCTCATATTTGGGGGTGGAACTTCTTCCACCCCCACTGGTGGCACAGAAGGGATGGCCAGCGTCGGCGACAATTATGTTTGTTTCAAATACTCCACAACATCATGATGTAATCTCCAAAAGAAATTCGTTCATGGCACTGATTCAATGAACTGCGATATATAACGTTGTTCATGCTTAAGGACTTCATGTCATATCATGAGCGCCACGAGTTGCAACACAAGTCAGCGTCATGTTTGAAGGACAGTTCGCGACATCACATCCACCGCATATAACCCACTCATGTCATGGGTATCATATATGGGGAACACTTCGCTTTGCCACAGATCGGTTGTTATTAGTTCACGTCATCGGTAACATGTCTATTAGAACAAAGGGACGTATCACAGACATCCTGCATAGTGTTACAGACACGCTGTGTCACAGCACACCTCGTTATAATGTCTTTTGGAAGCTGGCTGATGTTACAGACACATATTTTGTGGCACATGTCAGTGTCATGTCTGTAGCCCACTGGGTCATAAGTCAAGTGCTTTATATGGTCATCTGATACCAGTAACACCACAAGGACGATGCATCACCAGACTGTTATCTTGTCATGTAACATGAGCAATATCCTTTTGATATCAAAATCATGACACTAATTCATTACACTTGCTTTGTTTCACGCTTGCTGGCCCTCCTCACCTGATTTGTGAGTGACTCACTTGTGCACGGAGGATGGACAGGAACTGTTGACTGTATCCGCCAGATTTTCATTACAGGGTCTGGGGTGAAATAGATCTTAAAACTCGTAAAAGTCGACGGTGTCTTTCCATGATGTACGACTGTCTGCTTGTGTGTCTCTACCCTTAGCTCACTTCGTTACATAATTACTTTTTACCCGTCGGCAACTCAAGCGTGGACAGCTCTGATATTCATCTTTTTTTTTTTCTTTTTTTTCCATCACCTCGAATATTAGGGCGCCTTGCCTCCTCACGTCCTTCCCAACAACTATGATCTGGCCCGCTCCAAAAGACACATCGATGTTTCCATTTCCTTCGGGAATCTTATGACATTTTCTCTTTTTCTTACATCTCCTTTTCGTTAACTCTCTTCACATTTCAATCGATGTGGACTTTTGTCCATGGCTGGAACCTCCAACATGAAAAGAAAATATGAGAAGCAAAATTGCTAGCAATTCAATGAAGGTTCATAACTTCTTTCAATAATCACTTAAGCTGAAGATCATTTAAGTACAGATATCATAAAAACACAACGTCCATAACATGCTTTGTAAAAGGGGGAATTTTAGTGTAGACCTAAAGGCAAATTATAAAGATAAAAGCTGCAAAAATGAAGCAAATTCTGTAACCCAACTGTGTTTAGCGCGCCAAAGACAATATCTGATCTGCATTCGTACTGTACATTAGATGATCCAGATATACCAGTGAGAAGAGTTGGTTTAATTATAAACGGGATTTAGTTGGTCAAGAAAACTGCTTCAACTCACGAGACATTTCATTCCTCAGATTCAAATAAAAAACAAGTTGTCAGTTTCTGGGTTGTCAAAATGCCGTACAAAGGGAAAATAACGAAACAGTTCTAGGTATGTCTGATTAAGTTACAGAGATTTTAAAGAAAAAAAATACAACAGAAATTTAACGCAAATTTATGATACTAATTTTGATACAAAAATTTTTCACATGTTTTCAACATATATGGAAGAAAATAAAGGCTTTGCCCTGTGTGGAGTGGCCCTCCAAACTGTCGCACTCTAGTAATGCCAGTTACCTGTTAAAGCACAGAGAAATATATACATAATTAAAAAAACACACACACACATTGATAAAAGAAAAGAAAAAAATTGTCGGAGTGAGAGCTATTCTGCACTGAATTCAGCGAAGAATAACAGAAATCCAGTTTGATTCAGCTGTCAATATTCGTGTCGCTGGCGCGTCACGCCGTCTCTTCATTTTTCCACCAGGGAATGAGAGAGAACACTTCTCCGGCAGGAAAGAAAGGCAGCGACGCATTTACTGGAGTTCACTGGCCGACTAGATCTTAAAACCTCAGAACCAACATCCTTGTTTTCATTTTAGTGTCGCTTCTTTTATCTCTCCTGAAGTCATTATTCGTTACCTGACTTTGACTTTTTCCAACAAGTCTCTCGTTCATCTCTCATTTTCATTCCCATTTCTTTTACCAGTATGATTCTCACCTTGCTTCTCTTTTTTCTTTTTTAATCTCCCCGCATTTCATATGTCCTTTTATCCTCATTTCAATAACCCATTCACACAATACCACGACGGCCTGTGTGTTTCGTCAACAACGAAGCCATCGTTAATGGTGTCTCTTAGCCAGTTGCTGATCTAATTAGTCAAGTATTCAACATCTTTTCTTATGTTATAGGATGCTATACAGGGCAAAGCATCACCTTGCATATGAATTTACCGAATATTTTCGTCTACTGATCTCATATGATAGAATAAATCTATGCTCCTCCTTTTAATCAACTTTATCATACCCACATACTTTTAAGTGTGATAATCTAACCTACCCCTTTCTAAATCAACAGAAATGATATTAGTTATGATGTAAAGGTCACCCAACTTTATGAAGATAATAGAGGAGGAACAGAGAAGTACCAGATGAGAAAAGAAAATAGAAGAATGGTAAAATTGCAACGACATAAAGTTAATTCTATTCTCCTCCGTATTCAAAACCGAGACAGCGACACGGTGTTCTAAAAGTGTACTGAACAGCTTTTCATATCACTGTGGATCTCTTAAACCTTGCGCACAAGCCTCGCCGCTTGCAGTCATATCAACCCCTTGTTCCCTGTCAGAGAGATGGCACAACTGTTCACAAGCACTTGGTGGCATTTTATAAAAATTCTTTTGCCCTGGAATGACAAAAATAGTTGTGTTGGCATCAACTAAAACCGTGGCCTGTAGCATATATTGCCTCCGTATAATTCTTGAAAATAAACTCTCCAGATTATTCATTTTGTTACGTTAGCTGAAGGGGCTGTCGGCGTCAAAGCAAAAAAAAAAACCTAAGGTTGCAGGGCAGACTAGAGGCTGATAACGGGTGATGATAAAAAGGAGCTGATAAGGATTGATTGAGAAAGATGTGAGTGGCAAGATATAATGTTTGTCGCCATCTAAACGACGTTCATGTCATTGTATCTATGTTAATGTCATGGTCTTATCAGTCGGAAGTCGTTCCTAAACGAGTGTGTCATTCGTGCAACTGTTGATATCATGGTGTCATTAATAAGAACTTGTCCCTAACCGAGTGTGTCATTAACATAGCTGCGTCACCTGTCAGAAGTCGTCACCCAACAGCGTACATAATTCGGCGCTGTTTCCCTTCTATAGTTCCAAAACCCTCGTCGGCGACCTATTGTTCTGTACCTAAGAGAACTTTTCTTCTTTTTTTTTCAGAAGGTGACTGAAAAAAATTTGATAAGGAAAAAAAATACTGTTAGAGTTATATGTAAACGAAAGCTATAGAACTGTAATTCACTCTAAGTGCGGAAACCGATAAGTTGTTAATTTGTGGTAGACAGCGGTGGAGCATGTAGCGCAGAAGTGGTGGAGTGTGTGGTGATGCAGTGGTGGAGTATGTGGCACAACACTACGGATCACGTGGTGGAGCAGTGATGGAACACATTTAGTAAACATGGTGGAGTATTTGGTGCAACAACGGTGAAGCGCATCGCAGAATACTGATGACTATTTGGTGGAGCATGTGACGTGATGTAGCAGAAGCGGATCATTGTTGAAGCAAGTGCTGAAGCATTGGCGGAGCATGTGGTGGAGCTGTGGTCGACAGGGTAGTGCAGCAGCACAAGAGCATGTAGTTCAGCAATACTTCCTGGTTGCTACGATGTATTTGGCAAAAAATCACTTTACTGAAATGCTTCACCAACATATCGATATTTCTCTTCTGTTCTGTTCTCTCAGTATCCACCTATTCCCTTCAGGGAGGAGAAAGGATGAATGTGGATATGTTGATTATTCTGTACCACGTAAAAGCGTTAAAAATGAGGACAGTAGACAAAATACACATGTCCGCACGTAAGCCATCGTCACCACCGGCTCTTACATTTAAAAGATTGCACATAAAACTCTACGGTTGCAAAATCCACCATATGGTGTCCTATGATCATGACGAATAAAACGCTGATAGACGCAAATACTGATTACAGTACCTTCCAAGACAAGGGTGGAAGTGATACTAGTGATGGTGGAGCCAAGAGAAGTAAAGTAGATATTTATAGCGGTAGGAAATGTTGTAGTGCATCAAGTGCATGGCTGACGAATTAAAGGAGAGAATGTTGGATATAATGTGGTGAACTTCGGAGTTGGTGGTGATACCGGTCAGGGTGATGATAATGATGGCGGTGGTTGTGGTGAAGGCTGGCAAGGTGACAGTTACGGCTGGTCATGGTGGTGGCGCTGTGAGTGAGGGTGTGGTTACGGCGTGGTAATGAAATTTTTTTTTTCCGGGTTCTGGGGGTGGTGGTAGCGAAGAGGTGGTGGTGGAGGTGGTGGTGGTGGTGTTAGCCGTTAGGATTGAGGAGTGTGGTGGAGGTCAGGATGAGTTGCCGACCTTGCTGTTGCCGGGTCGCGTCTCTTCATTAGCTTTGGGCGGGTATGGCAAGCATGGTTGCAGATGACTCGATAAGAAGAGTGTCGGTGAATATTGATTATGTCGGAACATTTTTCGATTGATAATCATAATTTTCCAAAGAAACTGAATTTGTCACCTAATAACCTTTCAGAGGAGCGTGTATATGCTCATTGAACAAACTAAAGTTCTCAAGTGGCTACGGGCAAGTGAAGAAAGGCAGCAGACTGAGCAGACTTCGGATGTGGTGGCCACACTGCCCGTCGCCGTCTGTGAGGACTGTCCTTGCCAGGGGTAGAACGGCACACCTGGACTTCCCCCAGATACCAGAGGCCGGAAACAACAGACGTGAGAACTTGTGGAAGAGTGTGATGCTCCTGGGTCACCAACACCATTATTTCCACAGCTTCACTACCCGTGGCCTTTTATTCTGTTACCGCACTGCTTATATGTGCTTTATTACGGCTGATGATATTCACTGTAAATCACAAGGGCTCGACTGACGCACAATATAACCTGTTTGCTTCTGTGAATGTTATGGGAGAGTGTTCAAGGAGCTTAAATAAGGCAGAATGTTTTTGTTATCCAAGTCAGGTTATGTTCTTTTCTTTCGCTCCAAACAGTATCCCTGCTTAATGTTTTACTATAAAACGATGCTCCGTTCCATGCTGAGGGAAGAAGGGTGCTAAAAAGTGCATCCGTTGCTTTGATCTAGTGTTTTGTAATGTGTGATTTAGAGTTCATATATTCTTCTCTTTGACAACTTAAGTAAAGACAAAATGCTCTGTAACGGTATAGAATTCGCTAGGTAGAAAAAGAATCGTGGGACTGTATTTCACATCCCTTCTACATCATTGCTAACTCTATTCGTGAATTTCAAACACTACATTATGCAACATAAAAAATATGTGGGTAGAAATCAAAGTTCCAGACAAAATATTAATGGATTTTGTACATTTGTAGATGCCTATGAGACAGAAATTCAGCTAGCTCTTTTACACTAAAGTCTCTATGACTTTGAATTTCATCTCTTATTAAACGAACTGACTTTCATTCTTTACAAGTTAGTTATTCTTTCGAAATGGAAATAAAACCATCAGGCATATTTAGAAGTGGCCTTTTATATCTGAAAAACGTATGGAGGACTTTAACAACGAGGCATGCTTATGGTGCTTTCGCTTCCTTCTTTCCTTCCTCATATCACAAAATAGACTGTTGGATCATACCAATCTACCAAGTATAGGAGAGAGGAGCAAATGAGATTCCTCATCGATTATTGCCACCGATTGCCTGGAGGAGTGTGCTGAGTCAGGCTAGAGTAACCATACCTTGGATCAAGTCGGCCAGATTAAACTAACCTCCGGTTTGCAGTGTCACCTAGTCAATTTGTCCAGTGTCTCTGTACATTACTTTCGTAGATGCACGTTAGAGCTCTTGGTGTCATAAATCAACCTCTGAAAGACTGGCGTGGTAACTGAAGAATAATTAGAGCGTATTATTTTACACAGCCACCTGGACAAAAGGTAATCTCTAACTTCATCTATCATTCAGACTGCTTTAAGGTTAATGATACATGTTTAGATGCAATTAAAACGTTCCTAACAGCTACGAGATGAGAGAAAGTTTCGAATACATGCCTGGCGAGGTACAGAAAACGACGCAAGAAACATTAATGACCAAGAGTTCGACGCAAGTAGAGGTTCTGTCGTCCAAACATGTTGATGATATGAACGTTTGTAAAAGGAAAGGTTCAGCAGTGAATGACAGCAGTAGCTGGGGATATAACTGAAGCGGTAATGTGATATACCACAGAAGGTTCAGTACATCTTGATGGGAACTTAGTGGCTATACAACAAATGTTTATTACTGTGAGGACTAATGAGAGATAATTGTGTGCGCAATGCACGACTGTAAAACAAGAATGTCGTTGGCAAAAATCACGACGAAATGCAACTAAAGTAGGAAGGATGTGTGAGTTATCTGAGATATACAACGAGGGTTTAACTGAGCAGGATAGCTGCAGAGTGATTTCAGGAAGGTATGGTTGGTAGGCGAAGCCGTCAGCATAACCAAGACAAACCACATATCCACTTGTTGCAAATC
This sequence comes from Panulirus argus, assembly GCA_038088735.1. Classification (NCBI taxonomy): domain Eukaryota; kingdom Metazoa; phylum Arthropoda; class Malacostraca; order Decapoda; family Palinuridae; genus Panulirus; species Panulirus argus. The sequence goes on from JAYMFT010367492.1 coordinate 8,842, forward strand.
ATGAGGTTAACATTCTCGTTTCGAGTGTGTAGGTACTTGTCATCACTTTGAATTATATTGATAATGATAGATACATTTTAGTTCTACAGAAAATTATGGTAATGGTTAATTCTCTGGTTGGTGTTAAGGGAGAAACTCTGTTGTGGGAGAAAAGTTGGTGGGGACAAGAGGAGGTTGGCGGCTAACGGGTGGGAGTCAGGAGCTGCACGTCAGAATCGTGTGCCGCATCGTGGACAACTGTTTGCTGCTGGGCGGGGAGCGAGTTTGCAACGCGGGGGAAGGGAGTCGAGCTGACGTCACACCGCTAGTCTTGGGCGTGACAGTGGGAGGAGGAGGAGGGGCTGACAGCTGAGGGAGGATATACGACGGCAGACACCTAAAGAGACCGATCCCCTTTGGCTATACCAAGTGCTGGTCTTCAGTAGCAAGCAGCAAATCCAAACTTGGTGTACATGTAGACACACACACATACTAAGAGGAAAAAGGACAAAATGCCTAAGACGTAATGGGATCTTACTGGTGTTAGCTGAGCGAGGTGGGTGTCTAGCGGAGTGTCCGGTAAGCATGACGAGTTAGAAGAGTAGGTCGAGGAGGGGGAGAGGGGGTAGATATCAGACTTGGGCGGACCATCCGGGCGGGGGCGGTGCAGGCGAGGCGAAGGGGGCGGGTTTGATCGGTGTACTCCAGAGCGACTGCGGGGTCTCGCTCTGTTCGCACAGTTGCGTGGCAGCCGCTCGCTCGGCCAGTCGCGCGTTACGGTTGCTCTTGCAACCCTAGCAGACCGAGCCTGTCCGTGTCCCAGTGCCTCAGTGCTCGTTGGATAGCTTGCTGGTAAGGTCCGACCTCCGAAAAATCTCACGTCTCTCGGAAACCGAAAGAAACTCTAAAAAAAAAAAAAAAATGGTTCGTGGAGACTTGAAATAAACATTTTATATCACAATCCAGAAATTAGCATCAGGCGAAACTTTAATTCTTTGACTCTGTTAGGTTTAGATTTGTTGTGTGTGAAGGATGAACGTTATGCAGCTCAGAGGCAGCTCTCAGTAAAGCCAGTCGTAAGGCAACATCGAGTGACCGCTTGTTCAACATTCCAGTGATCTGGTTATCTCAGTGCATGATACCCCACAAGTGAACAGATGTGACTCTGTATTTCCTTGACTACTTTCCTGAAAATTCTGCGGTCTCTGAGTGATAGAGGAAACTTCACTCATTCCTATTTCCTCTTGCTGTGTTTGCATTACCTCCTCTCCTCTCCAGCATTCTAAAGTATCCTCAGGAGTCATATGTCGAGACGAATATAGTTAGTGAATCTGTCGATTATTTCGCGCTCGTATTCCATGTGAGGGAAAAATCCTTCTAATGCACTGCATTTGGTGACTTCAACGTGCAACCAAGAAGGAATCCAAGCGAAATGACTTGCATATGGAATATCAACACTGACCATTTTGTGAAACTATACAGAAATTATTTCATAGTAAAATAATTGATGGTGCCTCATTCAATCACAGCAGTCTAATCCTGCGTGTCCTCGTCGTAGGGAACTTGAAAAAACTGTGCAAGCTCACCACTGTAGAGTTGATTTTGGTTCAAAGACAATCTCCATTGCATGTCAAATGCAGAGTCAAACCAAGCTCAAGACTTAATCCATTTTTGATTGTTGTGAGCTCACTGCTGTAACCACAGAAGACTGCAAGGCTTCATCAACTGTCCAGTACCTGCGTTCTTCTATACAGCTACAGTGAGGTAAGAACACCCAAGGACCAACTGCGAAAACATTGATTTATGTATTCCTATATTGATGACACCCCCCTCTTTCAGCAAAAATGGTTAATTGTTTTCCCTGATATCGCGTAAAAAAGTGAATTCATTGCACTGTGATGTACCCCGTCTGAATGTAATCATTCATGGGTATAGCCCCTAAAATTTCCGATACAATAGAATTTACAGAAACTCTTTTGACAACGGGTCACCATTAATAGCAGCCATTAATAGCAGATGAATGAATCGACAAATGTTATAATAAAACGAATTGTTGATCAAACGTTAAAAAAATAATTGATTAAGAGAAGAGACGACGATAAAGACTCTTGGGCACTGACGAGGAGTCCAGGCGAGTGACGCAAGCTAACCAATGATGACTGCTCCTTAACTCGCACCGAGGACAGTCACAAGCGAAGAATTAATGAGCAGCAATTATAAATTAGGATCAGATGGACCCAGCAGCTGGTTTCTTGTCACCTCCCCCCATGAAGAAGGACCCAGCACCTGGCGACTGCTCATTTTACACCCTGGAGGACCCAGCACCTGGTCACTGGTTACCGTCCACCCTGGGGGGAACCTGGCATCTGGCCACTGGTTACCTTTCACCCTGGAGGACCCAGCACATGGTCTCTTGTCACCTTCCATCCTGGAAGTCCTAACATCTGGCCACTGGTCACCTCCCACCTTGGAGGACCGAGAACCTGGCCATTGGTCACCTATCCCAAGAGGAACCACCACTTGGTTGATTGTCATTCCCTACCCTGGACTACCCAGCACCTGTCTGCTGGTCTCCTTCCACCTTGAAAGACCCATCCCATGGCCACATGTCACCTCCCACCCTGAAGGACCAAGAAACCTGGCCAATGGTCACCTTCCTCCCAGGGGTACCCCAGCACCTGGTTGATGGTCATATCCTACCCTGGAGGACTCAGAACCTGTCTGCTGGTCACCTTCCGCCCTGGGGGAATCCAGCATCTAGCCGCAGGTCATCTCTTACCTTCGAGGATGGCTGGACAGGGCAGGGGTAGGAGGACAGGTCACATCTATGATAAATTCTACGGGTATTGTTCATCCGTTTCTGGCTCCTGCGACCGACCTCATCCAGTTGTATTCTGCTTTCCTATTTTCCTATGAACAGTAATGTTTGAAAAGGATATTTGATGTGTCTCCCTTTCTTATATATCCTAAGCTATGAGCAAAGGACAACAGTGTAGCTTCATTAGAATATACCAGATTTGAGTTTTTAGGCCACTTCTTAAATTTCCCGGGTATATCATTCTTAAAGACACTCATATTCTAACGATAATTATATTTACTGACGTGACTGTTATTCCCTAGTTTCTTGGCATTTTCGTACGCTATAATATCAGAAGGAATAGTATCTAAACACAGATCTACTATATGTTTACTAATTCGTGGTGGTGTCATTGTTAACGGTTTTAGCAGTTGGGGATTCATGGCACTAACATTCAACCATCTTAAACATTTGTCGCTGCACTAATTCATTACGAGGTAATAATGAATGAAATATATTGAACCAATTTAGCATTTACTGGTATAATGGTCCCTGTGACTGATAGTGGCAGAGCCTACCTAGTAGTGAGAATGTTGGATCGTTGCTGATGTTATCCCTAGGTAAACAAAAATCGTCCTAGGAACAGTAGAATGATGTCCTACTGAGAGGGCGCACATGAGCTATAGTTTGTCAAACCGTCCTTTGAAGCGTATCTAACCATGATATTGTCAGTATACAGTCAGAACCTGGAAACATGTGATCAAAGCCGCCTGGGGTCGTTTGCTGCGCCACATCCGTGGCACCAGTGGGTGAGAGAGGTGTCCCAGTCCTCAGGGCAATTCCTCCTTTTCATCCATAACAAACAAAGTACGTTAACATCGAGCAAATTCTTGAGTCTACTGACTACCGTCAACATTTTGCAGAACGTTGATCCTCCTGTCCATCCGCATCGAATGACACAAACTACACAGGACTAAAGTAAACGTGAACGTTTCTCCAACAACCGTGAACTTAGTAACCCTGCCAGGGTTAGGACAACAACACCACCACCCGCGCGCGAGTATGTCCGATTCCGTTACCCCGGCTGGCGCCCGATCCGCCAACCAGTGTCAAAGAAAAAAAAAAAAAAGGACTCTCCGAGGGCAAGAGGTGGCTCTCAGCGGGGCGTGCTCATCCTAGATGGATTAAGCGTCTTTCTTTTTTTCTTGTAGCTGTTACTGCTGATGTAACATAATGTTTGGACTAAGACTGGGTCTGTTTTTATTTCATGGCCAATTTTTTATATTCTTCAACCATTTCATCCTTCCGTTGGGGATCGGGTGCTATTTCCATTCATTACAACACAATGGTAATGCTAGTCTTAGATTTATGAAAGCATGCCAGCATACTCCCAGAGTCCTCGATATCTGAGCATTTCGTAATGTTTTCTCACTTCCCTGCTGCAGTCTCGGAGACACATTTGTTTGCGGGTCTTATTGATCTTGTAAGTCCCACTTAACATCCTGGCGTGTTGCCATTCCATCTTGCCGACTAACAGGATAGTGACATCCCGCGCATGCGTTACCCTTTTGGAAAATCTGATCAAGGTTTTGGTGAGGACACGCACGTACCATCAAACTTTTGCGAATGAAATGAAGATTTATTTCACGAGCCACGGTAACCCAAATGCAGCTTTCACTTAACATTGAATCTATTATGTTATCAGTAAAGCGGCATGTTAGAGTTCCTTCAGGTCTACCAAGAAGGATGCATTTGAACTTTTGATAAGCAAATATATAACACAGACTCCTTGAATAATTTTCATACATGCAGTAGAGTAAAATCTAAATATGAAAATCTAAAGGAGACAAATTCTATTTTCCACTTACGTTGATAACGAAAAATGGATAAATGATTCACATCTGGATATGTTTCACATAAGAACAAGTTGACTATGACGCGTGAGTCTATATCTCAACTGTGCTACAATGAAAGAATCATCCCTTGAAAATTTTCGTGTATACTGGCTCACTTGTGACTCAGTCTCTCGTTTTCCTTTACATTTCACATTCAACTGACTTTCACCGTGATATTCTCCCACCTGCCTTGTGTCGACGTCTGGTTTATCTCTCAATGCTTCCTGTCGCTTTCTTATTCGTCTTTCTCGCACAATCTTCTCATCCATCCTTCTTTCTTCATCATCCGTTCTTTTCTATCATCCCTCCATCCCATCCACCTTCTCTCTCTCCTCCATCCTTCTTCTCCATCATCCAGCCCCTTCACACATCTCCCTCTCCTTTCCTAATGTCATTCCTTCTCATCATCTCATTTCACCTTCATCCTTCCTTCTGATTCCTCTTCAAAACATTTCTCTTACGCAACTCCTCCTTCCCTTCCCAGTACGTCGTCCTCTCCTCCCCTGTGGACCGTGGGCGGTGGGTGGCGGCTATACTCGATGAATGGTCTTACCAAATCGCACTTCCCCATAAATTAGTCCTCTTGCGTCCGTCCTGTGGGCAGGTCTGAGTTATTGACAAGAGTAGCGCCGGCGACCAGGGCGCCTCTCAGGTGCGGCCGTCTGCCCGGTCAATTAACAGGTAATGAATGTGTGTGTGCGTGTGTTGAGAGGGAAGGGAGGCGGAGCACGAGTTGATCTCTGTCTCTTTTTTTTTTTTCTCTTACGAATGAGAGCCGGTGATCTTCAGCTGATCTGAAGTAAGTCTTTTAACGACATGGAAGAAATTGAACGTGAAAGTACGTGTACAGTTTTTATCATTTGTTGGTACACCTGCACATCCGTGCACGTTTGTGCTACTAAAGTTGTTTGTAGGTTTAGAATCACAGTGTTGTTGTCTGAATGGTATATATAGCAATAATGTCTTTTACCTCTTCACAAAGTCCTGCCGAGATTCTGTCACTGATTTGGCAGACATCACGTGTGTGTGTATATCAGTGACGAATCCTAGTAAGTAAAAGACTGTAATGCAAATGAAGACAATTTTTTCACAAATTGCATACCTCAGCAGACGATGAAACAACGCGCTCTTGTATCTAAACCATAAGCGTTGCAGCTACGTATAGGTAGCATATGAAAAAAAGTGAGGAAAGGCTCGTAGACGGGGAAACCTCATAATCAACAGCACACAGCCGACAGGAAGAATGAGAGAACAATATTAGGTTACCTCACAGTAGCGCGTCATCACGAACTCGCAGTTCTTCCGCTAGGGTGATGCTGACACTGAGGTCAACCTGCCCTCCTCTGTGGGAGAAGGATAGGCCGGGAGCGGGCCACGGTGAGTTTTCATCTGCCTCGTTCCGGGTGCAAGTAAGTCGAGGATGGGAAAGAGAAAGTGGGATAGGATTTTTCTTCGGGCGTAACGGTGGAGGAGGTCATCGGCGTCATGCCAGAGTTGAAGACCTCAGAAAAAGAGGTGATGAGCCGGTGCCACCTTCAAGCATAGCATCGCTGATGAGTCCATTTAATGCAGCTCGTAAATCTACGTATGAGAGTTACATAGTGGATGTAGCGAGCAGATACCTGAACATGAATATAGTGCTGCCGGAAGACAAATGAGAATGAAAGGCGGTTGTCGTAAGGCTTGCAGTACTGGTAAACAGTGAAGCAGAGTGGGCCATTTTTGTTATATTAGTTGGGAAGAAAGTATTGCTGGTATAAGGAAAAGATATATAAGATCTCTTGGGAAAAGAAATGATTTGATATCTGCTACCGAAAAAAGGAGTGACAGTGTTCATTAGGACAGGGATAATGTTTTACCGGGGTAGAGGTAAAACTTGCTAGATTTGGACAGGGGAGGATTAGTTTGCTGGGGCAGAGTAGGGAAAGACGGGATTTACTTTAACGGGACAGGGATTCGCATGACTTACGTAAGGATTAGGTGAGACAGAATCGGCTGGGACTAGAGAGAGGAGAATATAATGGGATTTAGGGGGGTAAGGGCAGAGAGAGACTTGCAGAGACCGGAAAGGGTGGAGATAACGCAGCAACCAATACAACTTGGGTCAGCAGCAGCAGCAGCAGCAATAGCAATGGTTACGTAACCTCCTGTTGTTCCTGAATTGTGATGGACACTAGCGTGTGTTAGTAGCACCCGTGTCAGTTAACCGTTATATGAATCTTAACTGCTCTTGGCGTAGTATGACTTTCTTCTAAGAAATTCATCTACGTTTGCGTTTTGGAATATTGATACCGTATTGTATTTTACTTGATATATGGCTGAAGCTCAGTGAGAGTTTTCTTTCGTGTTCTGATCTTCTGGCAGTTGGTATTTCTCAAGAGGATTTTCCTGTTTAGTAAAAAGAGAGAGAAAGATATGCCTCGTCGTCCGCTCCCCTATTATTTGTTCAGTTCCCCTTACAGCTTGAGTCCAGATGATGATTCCACTCTCCGACGTGGTCGTTCGCCTTAATCATATTACCGTGAAAGAGGACTTGACTTCGAAGTGAATAAAACGCAAACTTATAACTCTCTCATTAGAGAGAGAGACAGTAATTAGATTGGATTATGTAGGTTTCTTTACTCCCAGCAGTGTCCAGATGCAGCAGCTCCTAATAACTGTAAGTGTAACACGAGAGTTTACCTTCGATGCCTCTCTGGATATTTGACTTCCAAAACTCTGGTTCTTCTGACCTGAAGAGAGGACGCCACATTCACAAATGATGATGAAATCGTTGTCAAGAAAGAAGTAATCAAGATCTACTTATCATTCTCTACTTCAGAGAAGTAGCTTTATTTCCTGTATTGGGTAAACTGGAAGCATTAAGAAGAAAGTATTCATCCGAGATGAACTTTCGAAGTAGTTTCCATGGTTGGATGACCAGATATGCGACATGGTCTCTCGTCTTGGATCTGAAATATTCTTTTCAGACTGTTACAAAACCAGTAGATAAATTCTTTAATGAATATTTGGTTCCTGAGCCAACCGTGATGGTATGCACAATGGTGTTCCACCATTTGCAATCAAATTAAACTTGTCTTCTTCCCTCGCATGAAAAGGTACTAAGGAAATGCTTATGCAAAGCGACCAAGAAGGGTTGATCATCGGAGAGAAGAGAAATTAGTGTTGGATACTGCATGCTGACCGAAGGCTTTCAAGAATCAGTCCCATCCCTGTTTGATCTCAAGATCCACCATTTTGACGAAGAAGACTCGCTGTTTACGAATAACGAGTCCAATGCATCATAAGAACTGGTCAGCTTCTCCCAAGGCTAACTAGTTAGGTTTTACGGTTTATTACATCCAGAACGATCGGGACAACAAGAGCGGAGTATGAAAATCATTGATATTTGTGATGTTATGATGATGTACAACTCTAGTAAACAAAGTGCGAGGGATGAGTATAAATCTGACCTTTATATTGTTCGCTAGTGATGGGCTTCAGTATCAACATCTTTTAAATGCTCAGAATCTACACTGATGGCGACCTAGGGCGCAGAGCTGGTTACATCACAGCTGCAGCCTCTGGCCAGCCACACCCAGTCACATTAATGTTGTGGTGAGGCTGTTGCGGGCACCTGGGGCGTAGTACAGGTGACACCGCCGCCGCTGCTCCAGCCTCTCTCTGGTAGTCCACGCCCAGCCAGCCACACAGCAGGCGTTGTTTGTAGTCGTGACCTTTGGCTTGGTTCTTATGACATCATCACTGCAGTCACCACAAGCCGTCCGCTCTCAACACACGCACGCCAGGTGTTGTAGTCGAGGATTTAAGACTGGTGCTAGTGACGTTTAGCGCTCAAACCTTGTCCGTCCACTCCCTGTCACACAGTAGGTATTGCTGCGCGGCTGATGGTGACCTGGGGAGAGGTACTGGAGGAGTAACAGCTCCGCAGGGTCCACGTCCACCAGCACACAGCATATGCTGTGGTGAGGTTGATGGTGATTTGGAGGGAGTGATACTGGAGACACCATTGCTTCAGCCCTTAGCCGTCCACACCCCAACCGCATAGTTGATGCATGATGGGGAAATAACCGAGTCTCACGCCAAATCCATGAGGAAAAGCTGTCCTTTTTCCAGGGTATATTGTCTCCGGCAGTTTAGGCGTTTAGAAGAACTATAAGAAGGAGAGGGTAGACAAAGGGGGAAAATCCACTAGGTAAGTTGTGAGGAGGCAAGAATGGTTGAGGTGCTGAAGTGATGGGAAGGAGAAGAGGTGTATAGGTGGCTCTGCTATCAAAATATAATAATTTTGCCTTTTTAAAGCTTAAGTTATGTTCTTCTCTCTATTGGAAAATAAGAACTAAAGTTTAACAGGTTTATTGTCTTCGCTAAGGGAGAAGAAAAAGATCTTTTATCAGAGGGTTGGCAACATCTCTGAATCTTGCAAGACCAGTCTATCTTAAAGCTAAATATAAATGTCCTTTGAAGAAACAAAGAATTCCATCTTCTGTAAGTATATCAATAAGACGACCATGTAAAATCATATTTTCGAATCATTTGGAATGCAAATGTGTTCAGGCGTTTGACTTATATCAAACATCAGTTGGAATTTAACCACTCCAACAAATTACACCTCAGTTCGCAGGGTTTCTTCTGTATGAATTCAAAAATGGGCCCCTCAAAAATTTTTCGATACTTAGGACGCTCCTTCAGTAATCATGGTAATCTTGAGTAACCATCAGTCCTAATGGAACATAGAAGAAAGAAAGATATATAATATCATCGGTATCTTGTAATAATCTGTAGGACTTCAGACACTGACATATTCACAAAAGTCTTGTGCGAGACGTAACACTGGCAGGGCACGAGCAAATTCACCATGGCAGTGTGACACTATCGGAGTATCGCGAACCGAGATGCGGGCAGGGCTTTGGAGTGTACAGAGGGAGTGTTCTCCCTCTGCCGAGAACGAATAGAATCGATGTTCTTGACTGAAGGTATTTCCTTCAGATGTGAGAATATGTAAATATTTGGACGTCATGACGAGAACTGATAAAGTGCCTAGCTTCTGAACGAAAAGAAAAACAATGTTTTTATACGTTCTATGTGCATCTCGTACGAAAAACTACATTTCTCTCGATTTTTCATGTCGCTGCTCCCCGGTGAAAATACTTCATTCACATGTCCATCGTCCTCGTCGTGCGACACTAAGAATCCGACAGATGTTTTGGATGTGGCCACCATGAGAAACCCATGAATTCACCCTAAATTACGACAAGCGCTGATCGAAATCATGACCAACAGGCGCGTTTGAAAACATACATTGTTCTGTGTTACGGAACTCAGTCACCAAAATATGGTAACGTGCCTACAGGAGTGTGCTTGTGCGTTGCCAGCTCTGCGCAGCCGACGATGTGCATAATCTATTATATGCACTGCAGTGCTAATTAACTGTCAGTAGTAGGATGCTAATCATATCAACCTTAACGATATAGGTACCCTCTGTGGGCGGAGGGTTCACTGAATATTACACAGGAGGTCTCAGCTAGATATTATGCTCAGCGGATTGATTGGTAGGACGGAAGGGATAAGGTGATCCTGATTAGAGAACCAGTTGTCACCAGTCCATCTTACAAGGTCTTGCTTTAGCATGTGAAGCATCCACAAATGATGAAACTTATGAAGAAAAAACTGGTAGTTGATCGAAACGAGAGAGAGAGATAAAGGAAAAATACCTTTTTTCATTGCACATTATCATAGCATAATATGTCTTTTAGTAGTCCGTCTACCGTTTCAGTTGTCTTGAAGAAGACATCTGTCTCCAGCCAAAGAGCTCTGATGAACAGCTACATTTGGACTGCAAAGTATTTACCGATTTTCAGATTCGATTTGCATGCATGCGAGGATGAACTGATTGACGAGGAAGTATCACTCAACCATTCAAATGAGATGCAAAAAAAAATGAAAACAACGTAAAAATAAGATAAACACGAGATATTTTTATCCTGCACGTGGCAGATGTAAAAAATACCGCCGTGAAGTAAGGCCAGAGCATACTAACAAGGGCATGATCCCTGGACTTGGAAACACCCCGGGCGAGTTAAGAACTGATGGTTGATTCCGTCACGTACAGCTGGGTATAGTGATCTGCTACTGTCAACAGTTGTTATCCATCTATCATCAAGTAGGATGAAATCCTCGACCCGTGCGTTTACACCGAGGATGGATGTCTAGCCATGGGAGTGGACCTGTAAATAGCTGTTGTTAACCACAAAGCAACAGAAGCCCTCTGTTGCACAATCATATCCTGTGAGTAATATTATAGAAAAAAGAAATTCAGTATAATGGATAAATACATCTGAAATAAAGCAAATGCTTCTATCATCAAAGGCTAAAGAGCAGATTTTATTACAAAATCTTAAAGAAAAAATAGCTCAAACCTCAATATTTTTTTTTCATAAATCAACAAAAAAAAACGAAATAGAATAGAAAAACAATATCTTTCATGGGTAACTGTGACCTCCAACCTAACTTGCTCTCAATACCTTCTCTCTACCCACCGTGCCTCTCACTTCCCCGTGGCCTGCTCTCCTTTCCTTCCCGTCGGTAGTACGTACGTATTTAAAGGATGTATTCATGGCCCTGACTTTTATCACATTCCCACTTGCCATTATTAGTAATTAGACCGCGATGATCAGGGAGAGGCAGGTCAGCCCCACACACTGGGCGTTAACGCCGCGGGGGACACTGACAGGTCTAGGTGCGGCATCCACGGTCCACCGTGCTCGGCTGCACCTTGAAGCAACAAGGAAAATGGGCCAGGCTCATAGAAAACGGTGGGTGGGACAGCCTTGCAAATGCCGTTTTCTATGATGATCGTCTTTCCTCTTGATGTAAGTGATAACTGTATTGCAAATTGATAAAACCGCTGGGCGACTAATCGAACAACTAATTTGGTATGAAAAATAGTTTGTTTTTCATCATGTGAGAGATTTAACTTAATACAGACAGTATTTAGTTTATGCTCGTGAAGGATTTTAGGGTTTTCAAGTCTTGTATTGACGTGCAGTATTTGGCCCGTGTTCACTAGTGATACCCTGATGTGCATCTCTTGGGGATATGGGATGTTACGAATATAGACAGTCATTATCCCGTCATTAGAGATCTCTAGTCACTCTGTGGCTGTATAAGACGCCGTCTCACTCTACTGCTACATATTAGCAGCGCGAATGCATTAAAACGTTCTGTCTCACTCATGTGGGCTACACACACACACACACGCCGTTACTGTATGCTTATTTCTGCGTACCTAAGAGTTTCCACTACTTGCCTGACACATCTTTGGCACCTGCCTCATTTACATTTCATCTTCCATATTTTCTCACGTGTGTCTCTCTTCATACGCTAGTTATTGCTCACTTCTGCAATGCTTGGTCCCATGCCAAGGCACTTACTCTTCCATCTGTATTGCTCCTTCCAGCGGCCACGGCCACTGAGCGACTGGAGACGCCCAAAAAAGAAGAAAGAAGAAAAAAGAGTATCTCAAAATCCTGCCGAAGAGCTATGTTTTCTCACGCACCGATGATTTACAGCGACGCGAACGAGGTGCTTCTAACGACGTTTGTACAGGCTGCATGAAGGGTTCCTCGGGCCGGGGAACACAATTTACGATCACGGGAGTCTTGGAGACGACCAGTTACGGCCACCTCGACCAGCTCGCCCCCAAACCTCCGACTCGTACGCTCGAATTTTATTGATGACCTCCGCTATTGTGCTGATGAATACATTTTCTTTATGGACGTGGTGGAGTAGATCAGTAGACTCGCCTTACTGTGATATATATGACGAGGCTGAGTAGCTTACAGGTACGAAATTCGTCCCGAGAGACGTCGACCAGTATCATACCTAAACCGGAGATCCGAGAATCAAACTCTTTTCGATATCTCTACGAGAATACACTAACGGTTGTTAAGAGAGGAACAGTTACTTCCCAAGATTCTCTTTGTTATACACTAATCAGGTTATCGAAGTGATTCATAGCTGTTTTAGCTGCCATATTCGTTCCCATGTCGTTTTGTGTCATTTACCTAGACTGGTAAACATTGGGTCTCTTGAAGGTTCGGAAAAGATAAGTTTCGCTCCTTGAAAATAGAAAAGAGATTCAAGCCTCTCAGCCACATATGGATGTGTAGTTCAGAAGGTGGGGGATATACAGGTACTGGGGCACGAGAACAGAAGGAAGAGGTGCAGTGAATGAAAGTACTGGTAGAGAATAGCAGAGGAGGAGCGACTTATCCAAGCTACGTAAAGTCAGAGAACGATGGTTGGAGGTGATAGAGAGATAGATAGCCCAGGGGATATAAGAAATAGTAGTGAATGAATATATGCTAAAGAACAGAAATAGGAACGATGAATGAGGGCGCTTCAATCGCAGAACAGTAGTAGTAAGGAGAATAGTTAACAGAGGCCATGGAGATGGAGGGGAGGAGGATTGAAAGTGGCCAGTGGAGGTATTGGATGTGAAGGGGTCGGGAAAGGAGGCGGTGAACTGAGGTACTCGAGGTGGAGGGAGGGAGGGAGGGAGGAAGGGAGTCCCTCCCTCTCTTCACTA
>JAYMFT010367503.1:0-22097 GCA_038088735.1 Panulirus argus
CATCCCCCCGCATGCACACATATATACATACATGCACACATATGCACCACACATATATATATACATATATATATATACACACACACATAACATCCATTAATTATTCTTTTCATTCATTCCTGCAAAATTCCATGCTTGTTTCATTTCAAAAGTACAAGGTATTCCTGCAAAATTCCATGCTTGTTTCGTTTCAAAAGTACAAGGTACTGATTCCACTCTTTTTTCTGCTGTCCGTTGCTGCCAGAAGGAGTGGAAAGAGGTTGTTGTTACCAGAGGGAGTGTTGCCTTCTTACTCTTCTAACTGAACTTCAACTGTGCAAAACAACCATTATAAATTGCCAAATAAATTCATTACCAGCCAATGGGCCTTCTATTGTCTATTTTTCCTATACGTGTACAACTTACTTTTTGTAGGAAGAGATTTTGCATAACTGATGTCCCCAACTCCATTGGCTGTCAAAAGGGTATGGATGATGAATCCCCTCTGGTAGACTTACTATCCACCATGCTACCCATCTTTCTTCCTGTTCTGTATCCTAAATACTATGTACTAGTTTATTGCAGGGAACCTCAGGCAAAGTTACTATTACATAACAGGCTTTGAACATCTCTGCATGTTCCCCCTGTAGTTTGGATCAATGATCCACCTTCTCTCTACTTCTGTCCTTAAAGAAAAATTCATCCCATGTGTTTCCATTCAAAAGGCTATCTTCACACAGGACTTCCACTGCAACGATTTCCTGTCCTTTCCATTTCCTATTCTCATGTTCCCCATATTCCACTTGATGCACTCCTTTTAAAGCCTCTGAAATTCTAAACCAGCTTTAGTCTTTCATATAAGATGTTTCTCAGGGTAAAATTGTATCTTAATTTCTTTTTCTATATGAAAGCTACCCATCAATTTCTCTTTCCAAGAAAGTGCTTTGGAACTTCTTAAGCAAAAAATATGCTTTTGCCATCAATGACAAGCAGCTTACCAGTATATGTTGATGCAACAATTTCTTCATAGCCTGCATTCCCAACAACACCTCCCTGCACTGATGTAACACTCTCACTGCATGCCTGAAAAAAGGCCAAGTTTTCAAATGAAGGCCAATGCTTCCTCACTGGAAATACTGAGTTAAAAGGTCCAAACTCTGAATATCCTCGAGTTATCCAATAGAAAGTCTACCGTGTCTGCAGCGCAGATCACAGAGAAGAGAGAATATTCAAAATTCAAAACATTTTTCTTAAGCTCAATAATGAGCCACACAGCAATTTTAAGGCATTTTCAATATTTTTGAGTTTGAATTTTCATTTATGCTAAAGTCAGACTTTTGAATGAAAACTACATGATGTACATATTTTCCTGGATAAGTATCTTAGGCAAACAATATATGAAACTTATATTTCATCTAAAGGACAGACAACAAAGAAGTGCTTCTCACCATAGAAAACCTCAATGTTGGTTCAGATTCATCTCCATCTTCATAGGAAAAAACTTCAACAGAACCATCATCTCTTCCAACAATAAGATCACGCACTCCATCACCAGTCATATCATGATGATCCATGCATGTTATACCACCATAACGTGAAGTACTAGTACTCCCCACACCACTGCCACTCTCACAAACCCAACGATGCACAGCTGAACCTCTGAAATATGATGTGAGGTACAAATGAATTTAAGGTAAGAAAATATCATTTTTAACTTATCATAAAACAGTATATCTAAGTGTTAGAGCAGTTGTCCTTAGTCCTTTGTGAAGGTAGTTATGTTCAAAAGGTAAGAAGATTTTAACCATTCGCTCTGATGTGTCTTGAGATCTCCTAAGCAGAAGACTTTGGCTTAAGGAGGAGAGGCAGTTACAGCCTCATGGCAGGAATCTATAGCTGAGGAAAGTGATAAGTTATGTAAAGTTATAAGAGGTAAGCACAACAGAAACATAGCGATAGCAGGGAAACCAATCCTAAGCCATATGATATCAAAGTTGAAGACTTAAGTTCTACAAGGTGTGCCACACTTATGGTGGTATCAGAAAATGCACAGACTCCCTCTTTGAGGTGAAACTAACAGCAGAAGTTATAGTTGGATATGTGAAAGGGATTAAGGAGAACACCATTAGAGAGTTGAGTCTCTGAAAGGGACAAGATATTAGGAGCAATAATAGCCTGACAGTGTATAACAGAAGAAAGGCTAGCAGACTATGAACAGTAATTCATTTGTAAATAGATTTCATTCTGGAATAAATATATAGCATATATAGTCCTATTCATACTTCATTCTAGAGTATATTTCTAAATCACAATATTCTTAAATATCTTATGGCTACCATCATATTCTCCACACATTATTTATTTTTTCAAGCAATTGACAATACTTCATACAATTTCTGGTATGTTTCAAGCACTGTTACTTACTGAAGTTGTGAAAATGGAATTCATTCAAAATATGTGGCAAAAATTTAAATGTCTCATATCTAAGTTTTGAATGTATGCAAAGGCAAATCTGATACATAATGAATTCAGTTAATGGTGATTAAAGAAATAATAGCTGCTACCCTACCTGCAAAACAAATCCTAGTACTATAATGGGCTTGGAATGTCTTGCCCTGTATATACTATTGAATTTGAGACTGCACAAAAAATGTGCAATCAAATTTCTTTCTCAGTACTAACCTTCCAAGTTGCACCAGACCTATTTTGCCATCAGATGTGCCATATAATAACTGATCTCCATTTTCCCCTCCATCATTGTAAAAAAGCTGAAGGCTAGATGGTGGTGAGGGTAGCTCTACAGAGTACAACACCTCAGAATCTCTCATCACTCGAAGTAAACGATCTTCACAAGCTAACACAGGCACCAAGGACTTCATCTGTTGATTTTAAGGGATAAAGGCATTATTTGCTGTACTCTTGAAGGGAAAAGAAAGCTTTTACACAAAAAATTGTAGAAATCTAAGTTTCTCTATATGCTGGTACAGCAAATTTTCCAGGACACATTCCTAGAACCTCCATGTTTTCCCTCCCTCATATGGGTTCAGATATTCACAATCAGTTTCATCATTAAAATTCCCTAATATCAGGACTATTCCACCACAAGGCAAAACTACCTTTGTTCCCTCCTCTACCATAGAAACTGTTTTTATGGCAATATACCTTAACAGTTGGAGACCATCTCTGGAACTTTGAGTTTTGTTTTTGGAAGTTTTGACACATAAGTGTATTTGATATCTATGAGGTCTGGCTGGAGTTGAGAATTTAGTAATCCTATCAAGGATACTTTTAAGAGAGTCCTTGACTGTTGGGCTAGGATGTTTAAAAGCTTACAGTGAGGTCAGTCTTATGAAAACTCCCTTTCCAGTCAAAAAAAGGAGTCAAACAGAAAAAAGTGAATCTAGAGCAGTCTTTTCTAAACATCCACATGTTGAATCATAGGCTCAAGAAGACCACTTAACAGAATGTCTGCCACAGCTTAAAGTTAAACATCTGGATTTTCAGTTGAGACCTTAAAGATGACTACTAATGCTGCTCTTACCATTCTCTTCTCAGAGGGAAGACCATTTTGCATCTCAGTTTGTCTTTGCCAGATGCAGAGGTACTTTTTCAAGGCATATGACTCCAGTTTTTGCACCAGACAGAAGTAGTGGCCATAGGCTTGCCACTGGGGTGAGCTCTTGTTGCATTCTACATGTGCCATCTTGAAAACAGTATAGTAAAGAAAGACTCACTACACCCATCTACATAGTGCAGATATGTCGATGACATTTACATAATCGTAAGAGGTGAAACACATCTCACCCATCTTAAGACAGATATAGAAGATAATTTAGTCTCAAGTTTGCTGATGAACTGAGCATCAATAACAAGATGCTATTCCTACATGTCATGGTGATTGGTAATACAGACTGGTACATAACCTTCATTAATGAGAAGCCAACAGACCTCAGATGATGTCTGTATGCATCTAAAGAATGTCCTCAGTGCTACAAAACTGGAGTCATCTATGAAATGTTACACCTAGCATACAAGACTGCATCTAACTGGCATGCCTTAACCACAGAAACACAGCAGATCACAGACATTCATTAAAAATGGCAAAAAGAACCCCAGCTTCAACAAACAACTAAAAGACTTCATCCAAATCAAAGTCACAGTGGCAGAAACTCCAAACAATACAACACACAAAGTATATTCCTGTAACCAGATATCAACTGCTTACAAGACAGATGATCATGTACTACATAACATCATCTCTAGAAACATCAATCATATAACACATAACAGCAAAGTCAAGCTAGCTATCTATAAGAGAAACAAAACACAAACAACCTCTTCATGAACAGCCAGCTATATAAAAAACAAGACATTACAATAATCCAAAGTAGCTTATGAATTCTAATGTCAACAAGAAGACTGAGCTCCCTTCTAACATGACCTACATAGGGAACACACCCTGTTCACTGTCCAGATCACTTACCCTACACCTACAAGAAGGCTCCATAAAATTAAATGTCGCTAAGAATCATCAAATTACCCTCATACAAGAGACAACTCTTAAATTCACAAAAGGAGACTAAACTGTGAACAAAACAAATGATGCCTGCACATCGATGAAGCACTAATTATCACTGATTCCAGCAGCTTTCCTCCCACATCATATATTTATAATGCTTTCCACACAACATCTCTATCAATCCTATCGCATGCTTTCTCCAGATCCATAAACAACACGTACAAATTCTTTTGTTTCTCTAAGTATTTCTCACACATATTCTTCAAAGCAAACACCTGGTCCATAGATCCTCTACCACACTTGCTCCTTCCCAATCTGAAACTCTGTTCAAAAATGTTTATATAAATGATTGAAAAGGCTTTCCTTGTCACATCCTGCAACTCTGACAATGAAGGAGTATTCAAATAGCTAACATCAGCCAGTCACTTAGACTTGGCATTGCCTTGGTGTTTCGAGACATAACATGGTGCATCTTTGCCAGTGACCTGGGGAAAATAAATCCTTGTTGAGGTGGGGTTGTTGATTGGTTATAGGGCAGACCCAAGCTGAGCCATGCAATCAACTACCTTGTAGGTGTTAACAAATGGTGAAAGGACTATGCCTCACCAGTATCGTTGGGGGTTAAGGGGTTTCTAATCCTAGAAGATCCCAGACATCTATCTACATGAATAAAATGACACTAGAAAGAAATCATGTCCCTGCATGCTGAACAGATCTTTTGAAATGATACTTGTTACAAAATTATGCTCTTTCATATAAATTCAACCTGTATGATGACTTTACAGCTAATCTATACCAATACATGCAAATTATAAATAGCTGGGCAAGCTTTGAGAAAGGGGAAAGACAATTTTATGAATGCAATTCAAATACAGAAGCCAATATCTTTAGATGTCCCTTCCTCAAGCAAAGCTACTTGATATACATTACAGAGTACCAAAATAAGTGAAAACCTACACTACTTCTTACCATGAGAGTGAAAACAGCAATCTATGGAAAAAGTTTTTACTCATATATCATTGGTGATTTTTAGTTACTCAGACTGTAAAGTAAGACAGAAATTTACAATCATTTTAGGAGAAAGAACCATGTGTTGTAAAAGCTAAGATACACAAAAATATCATATCTAAACAATCAAGCAATGCAAACACATTTAACTTCAGCATAACGTTTCATAGTCAAAGCAGTGCTTAGGGAAGCATTGAATATTTTACCTGCTCTGCAAAGAGTGTTGCCTTTAAGTATTCACACTGGGAAGGTAAAGAGAGATATTATTGCATATATAGCATTTACATTTGAAAACTGGAAAAATTCTGATATCTCTTGACCTTTCAACACACAATGTTCAGTATGCCCCTTAAACATTTATCTATTACTGCTTTATCTTTCCATTTCCTACTCATATTTCCACAATAAATCAACCCTCTTCACAAATCCAGGCACCCAAACAACAAAACAATTTCTGAAATACCAATTTGCAATATTCTCCATTGAACAACAAGGCGGTTCTTATAGAATCTCTTCAAACAGTCTCACCTTATTATACCTTCCTACTTACCTATTCTCTTTCTCTTGCATACACAGCTCCTCATATGTCATATTTCACTTCCATTCTTCATCTACAGAATTCACTCCTTCACTTCACTTACATGCAATATTTTGCTAATTCTCCAATTCCCACAACCTCACATCCCCTACACATCATCATTTATCATAAGCCAATTATCATCTCATTAAGACTTACTTAGGTCAAGGTGAACACAATATTCTCTTACCCCCCAAAAAAATCCATCACATCTGTTTGCAATACACTAATCAGTGGTCAGTATCTTCTCGATATTAAACTACTCATCTTTAAAAAGGGAATCATCACTCTGTTAATAACTCTTTCTACATCTAAAACCTAATAGCTTTACCTTTAACCACTTTTCAATATGCTCCAGCCATATGGCTACCAATGGAGGCTCTTAATTTTTACAATTTCGATAATAATTCATCTAATCAATCAAGTTAATAGCCCATGCTCCTAATATATCACCCATTGGCATAATCCAATTCTGAAACATGCTTCAACCAAACCTGGTAACATGATGTTCCCCTTCCCAAAATATCCATCTTGCCTGCTTGCACTAAACTAGCTAATGGTCAATAACTGACTTCCAACTCAATATCTAACCTACTCAAGAAAATCACTGCTCCTTCCAATAATGTTTTCCAGAGCTTCTTCTAATATTTTCACTGTTAACTACTTTACTAAGAAAAAACAATCAGTCTGTTATTTAAGGCTTCCTATAATATCTCGTCCCTGTGAACCATTGAAACATTTAAAAATTTTTCCATTATCCAACCTTGTTTATAAACCATCTGAAAAAAAAAAAACTTTCTTATTCTTTAAGCATTCAGTATCTTGCAAAAATTATTAGACCCTTCCCATCCAAAGCACTCCATAACCTACTACCAACCCTCAAGTAAATGATGAAAAGCTTACCCCTGCTTTACACTTCAACAACAGATCTAACCACAAACACATACACACCAGAATGATCCATCAGGCACTAAACAACCATCACCCCAGCTCAGTATTAAACACTACCCAATTTGAAATCACCACCCAAATTTACAACAATATGAAAATGATTCAATCTATCTCAAGGCCCCTCATGCCCAAGATGCAACCTTCATACTGAGGACGCTGAACACTTAGTCCTAAATTGTCCTCCGTTCACCTAACTCAAACATATACACATCACCACACTCCTTGACCTATGGTACCACATGGTGGACATGGCTGGCTTCCTGAGTGATGTGAGAGCTCCAAAGAAAGGGTTTCTGGGGAAGATATATATAGGGAAAGGTATTCAACATGCCCCCTAATGAATAATCTGAATAAAGCAGAAATACTACTGGATACTTTCCTTTCCTTCATGATTCTTTCAGATCTCTTGACTTTGATATTTCCTAAAGTCTACTTCACTACAATACCAGTGAAACAAGTGGCAGTCAGACTAAGTCTCAGCCCAATCTGAATCTGACTTTATGCTTATCACTCAATCCCCTGTCAGACTCCACAACTAAACTTTTTTTTCATTTAAGACTGCTTTCAGCACAATTCACATATTGATTATGTTTGGCAATCTTACTCTGCTCCTACTCCAAGTTTTCAATGCACATTAATGCCACACACCATATGGGTGATCACCCTGGATTTTCCCACATAAGCAATATGGTTTTAATCTTCCCACCTGAACTTGAAGGAATCAATTGTTACTTTACTTAAGAGAGGCATAAACCAAAAGAGACACTATGTGTAATCCCTAACTCTAACACGTCGAAAAAATTTCTAGTTCCCCTAACAGTTGTTATGGAAAAGGACATACCACATGCTTCCACTCAGGTTCAAACTTGGTGTGCAGTGTAAACAGACAAGGTTAAGTGTGGCTCATATGAAAATGAGAGCCATCCATCATATCTGAACATATCAGAAGACCATAAAGGGTGATTCTAAGTATAATAGTAGAAAATAATACTAGAGTAGTTTCTCTTCATATTAAAGTCACCATTAATTTCTTTGTAAATGTATTTGGCTACCATGCCCATCATGCACATTCCCTTTCCAGACTTTTTTTTCTTTCAAAAAAACAATTTCAGTTACAAAATGATTAACACCAACTCAATGAACTTGAGGTTGTGTTTCTTACTTATTTGTCTATCACCTGTTCATTTGGGTAAAGAACTATCCAACATAAGAGCATTAATGTTGATAACACACTGAATAAACAGTTGAACCATGATGAAAATTAGGAAAAAGAGCTCAAACAATTCAACGCAGCTTCTTTAAACTATATATGAATAAGCCAATATTCTAAAAAAAAAATTATGACCAATTAATCAGGACTTTTATATACACAGAATTTTTGTTTGAAGAGAGACCAAAGAAATACTGAACTAGTTTACTGTTGTGGCTCCATAAACTGAAATGTATATCTTATATCACATTGTGAGGTACATGTGTTACAGGACCCTGCCTGCTTGTGGTTACACCGTGAGTGAAAAGTTACCTTTGGTGAGGCTGTAACACCATCTTTAGACAAAAGGGAGTACATTCTCATGAAGTTACTTCTCACTCTTAAGGAGTCCATTATTTTCCTACAACTGGAAGTAGCAGAGCCTTGAAGCTGCAGGAGGCCCTTATGTGAAAGGGATCCCGGGATCATACATCTAATATCAAACTAAGATGCAATCCACATGCATAAATGACCATTACTCTCCAGACAAAAATCAAATATATTTAAAAAACTCCAGATTCATCAATCTTGAGTATCAGTGATCAAAATCTTTTATGGTAAGGAGGAATGCCAAAAGACTCTTTTACCTCAACATAAACAGAAAAAATACTTTCTTCTCTAAAATTCCACACACCTTTTCAGCAGGAAGTGAAATAACATCATTAATCTTGTCAGCAGCTAAATAGTAATTTGAATCTTGGCAGTCGTGGTAATGATTGTAAACATAATCCCCACATACAAGCAAGTCACTGCCACTAATGTGCCTGTTGATAAAAAAACACAAAAGGAGTGAGTTTTAAAGAGTGACTTTTTCTCTAGGGCAATGTCCTATACAGTAAATGTAACCTACAGATTGCTTTGGGCCTACCCTTCTGCCAATCAGTAACCTCCATTTGGAGGTGACATTGTTGTCCCAATGGCCAACACACTGGTTCCACTGACTATCTTATAGGTCTTAGAACACAGGATTAGCATCCAGTTCAAAATCATGAAAGCATTAAGTCTTACAGGGTCTTAAATGTGGTATAACTAAATGACGATATGAAAATCTTCAAACTTACATGGACTTGATTTCTTCAGTAAGGTTGGTATCAAACCCTAAGAACTGCTTTCCTTTTTTTGTATAGCCTCTTACTTCATTGCCTGATGAAACAAATATTTTGTCTTTTACTGTTCCTGTAAAGAGAAGAGTTTACTGAGAACAAAATGTCAGTTCAAGTGAATATTTATTGAAATTAGTCTCCCAACAATCAATAAATTGGAAACGTCATACCTGAAGTGAATCTAACTAAACTGGGACAATACTAAACAATGACAACATCATGGGACATCATAAAAGAATAAACATGATAATTTTAGGTTTAAAGCTGAATTCATTAAAATCCTAATCAGTAAACAACCTCTGTTTTCTTTCATCGATTCCAAGCATGATGATAAGCTGCATCTTATCAAAATACAGCATTAACAACCTATACTTAACAACCAATTCAAATGTTAACCACATCTTTCAAATTGAATAAATTAATCAAAAGAGCATCATTCATATTGCCTCAGTATCTATTTTGTAACCATTAGCATCACCTTCACAATTCATATCTGAATCTGCTTAAACCAGGTATTCTATATCCTGCATTCAAAGAATAATGACACTGATAAAATTACCCAAAAGATTTCAGTCATGGGCAGGTTTTCATAAAAAAAGATAAAAATTATACTAAGAAAAATAATTTCAGTCAAATAGCCAGTATGTGTACTATGTTATTATCTTTTTGTGCATATGAAGTGCAAGTTCTATATTTGTGAAACTCCCTATGCATCTATGTCTCTGAAAACCTATTTGTGAACAGTAGTGAGTTACACACACATTTCTCAACCTTTATTTTCTATAATATGAAATTCTGTTCTTCTTCTATTGATCCTTCTTACAGAAGCTGAAACACAAAAAGGAGGAGGGTTTCCAGCCCTCACTTCCATCCCTCTTAGTCACCTACAACATGCAGGGAATACATGGTAAATATACTTTCTCACCTATTCATGGATAATATCATATATAAATTCTATAGTTTTTCTACACTTAGGAGGGGGTTGTTTCTCTGGTACTGCACAGATAAGTGATTAGGATGTTAAACAGACTAAAAACAAGAACAATTCTAAACTTACCAATTGCTCCACCCAGCTCTAAACGAGTTATGCTTTTCCCAGCATGTGTACTAAAACCAAACTGCACTTCTCCCCGTTTCATGGTGAAGAGCTGTACCATACCATCATGATCTCCCACTACCACCTGCCAGAAAACATGACTATGTTATATTCCACTAGTAAATAAGAGAAAAACCTTACATGCTAGTTATAACAGCTGATAATTAAGAAATATCTTATGGATGAGATCAACTAAGTAACAGTGAAAACATAAGTATTTTGAGAGGCAACTAACAGATGAAAATACACACTTAACTAAACAGTTCCATCAACTGTTTTCCACTTATAAATAAAAATACACTGTACAAGCAGTGACTATCGTGACCAACAGCAGCATGAAAATTTTTGGATTTAACCGAGGAATTCCAAGATCACTGCTGGACAAATGAAACCCTAAAAATATATTACATCCATACACACTTGAACAGATACTCCATACAAGTAGTGACTATCATGACTAACAGCAGCATGAAAATTTTTTATCTTAACAAAGGAATTCCAAGATCACTGCTGGACAAATAAAACAACCCTAAAAACATATATCCATACACACCTGAACGGATACTCAACTACAATACACAAAACTTCTTTCCCTGCCACATATATGACCCTGGATGTATATCATCCCTTCCTAAATGATGTTCATTACACAATCATGGAAAAATATTTTTCATGAGACAACAAGGCAAGAACTTTCTTATGTCTATAAAAGTAGGCGGTTATGAAGAAGTCTCTAAATGTTTACAATCTAATTGTTGTGTATGCCTTGAAGTCTCAATAACTAGCTTTTTCAAGGAATAATGACATACCCAGTAATCCTTCTTCCCTTGACTGCAAGCTACATTCATCAGTTTTATGACAGTGCTGTTTCACCTCCTGGTGATGCAGGGGTTACAAGTAGTTAGCTATCTTAATACGTCTATCTTGCTACTGGTGGGTTCCCAGTAAGCAATGATTGAGAAGGTTATCATTCTGATGGGTTGCTCTGCACTTCTGTTTTTTGAGGTTCATGCATCTATGAAGGATGGAGGTCCCCAACACTCACCCAAAAAAAAAGTAAATGATAAAATGTATGGAAAATAATTACTTCACCTTTTGTTGAGTTTTTGGAGAACTGGAAGGAAGTACACGCAAACATTTTGGAGAGGTCAATCCTACTTGCACATAATCAACGCGTGTCAAATTTAATTCCATAACAGCTGTTCTGTAAAGGTAAAAATATGCTGAATACAAAAGATCAACTTAAAACTTTATGCACTTGTTCCACATCATCTTACTGGAGTGGGCAGCTACATCAGAGGCCAAGAAGGGAGGACAGAGGATCTCTTGAAGCATCATAGGGTATATAAGTATGTTAGGTGATGATGATAAAGAAATAGAAAGAAATTTAGCTACATATATATTTTCAAGGAACAATCAAGTGCACTTTCAAAACTTAATATTTTGTAAATTCATGGTTCATTAACAACATATTGTTAAGAAGCATTTAAATGATCATATGCTCAACTGCAGGTTATGAGCATCAAAGCGATCATTGGATATTACAAGATGCATCTCATAATGTTTAATTACCAGCAACCACTGCACCAAATTATGTACTCTGATTCCTTTCCTTGCACTAAATCATGTTCTGCTTTCAGTGCCTTGAAGGATAAATAATGAGCATCAGCAGCTGCCAATCCAATCAAGGTAAATATTTCTCCTGGATCCAAATTGCAGGTGTTAAGAACTGGAAGCCACTTTTGCAGCTGTAGCCAAGGTGTGCAGGTGAAAGAGAGTGATTTTCTCAAAACTGATCTGTGCATATCATGCCGAGCCTAAAAGGAACCTATCAGTAATTCCCCTGCCGAACTGTGAATGTGCATACCTTCTTTAAATTAGTCCAATATATCAACCCACAGAAGGGAACAGTTATGTAACTAGTGTCAATACTGTGGATTTAGTGGAAGCAAAAATATTCAAAAGTGAGGGAGCACTACATATGAGAAGCATTTTCCTCATAAACAATATAAAATGCTGAGAGAGACTGTTGAACCATGTTTGCACACAATTCAATATTTTCCATGAAGTGCAGTCTTATCAATACCTCAAACAGTAATCATAAACTCTTTGATTTAATTTTAGCTGAATCATCATCATCCACATTTTAGAAAAATTTTTCAGCTCTAATGACAACTGAAAATACACACTTTGTTTTTTTATCTTCATGCACAAACAAGAAGGGTGTCTTGGTTTTCTAAATCAATTTTACACACCGATGATTCCTTTAATTCAAACTGTTTAGATCTATATTAGGAATCCAATCTAACCCGAGGACCTCACATTAGGAACCTAACCAAACCTAACCTAGGTCTAAACTTCACCTAGGTCCCTGACCTATGCAACTACTCTAGAATATAACCTAGAGCCTAACACAGCCTGAAGACATAACCTAAGCGCTAAACTAGATACTGTCAAACAAACACTGCTCGACTCTTGGTCAATAAATATCTTAATGATTCTCTTATATCAAACAATGAATCACGACACATTAATAACGCATGTGTATTCAACAAACTCATATTTATTCTGGAGAAGTCATCAACCCCGATTTCCTATATTCTGGGCAGATATTAATCGGACAATACCTGTCCCGGGACCTGACAGATCCCTTCCTTAACTTGAAATTTCGAGGCCAGGAATGTAAACAACCTGTCCGAAACCTCTCACCATCAGCTGTTCTAAAAATTCATTAAAACTGATATAAATAAAGAATTTCTTAAGGTTTAGCTAACTGAAATTAAAATTTTATCATGACTGAAGTAAAATAAGCAGATCAGTGTGATGCTGTATATAACATATAGAAATTTACACATCCTGGAAGCGGGTTGTTTAAAAATTTTGTGGAGTATCCCCCCAAAAAATGGAGGCGGTATGACCTTCAGGACGAGGATTACCTTAAAAAAGTTACCAAACGAGAAATAATTCTTCTTTATGAGAATGTGACTGCTGATATGTTAAATTCAAAGCCTCTTTAAAACCTTAAGGAATGAACGCGCCAATTATAGGTTATCAAAATTCTCTCAAAACTTCAATTTTCTATGAACTCTGATAATAGAAAACGAATATTTTGTCTAAAGTTTATGGGTAGCTTGTCAAAGATAATATTCGTGTGATTTAGATTCCGTTACTCGCATGTACATGGAGACACTGGGTTAAGCACTGTGGTTGTATACACACAAAACGGATATATTTTATACACTCAAAATTGACTCCGTCAAGATCTTACAATACGCAAGAGTGTTTTCTAGGATTATGAAAATTGAAGAAAGGAAGTCTTCCCCCAAGATTTTCAAGAATCAGATCTGTATTTCTTTCTAAAGCGGAAAATCTTAAAAGCTTATATTTACGCACATGATTTACCTCCTCAACCAGATTGATGGCTTCCTTATTTATCTTGATATCTCAGAACTCGGATGCTTTTTATACATCCGTCGTCTATAGCCGCCTTATATCCACACTTTTCTGTAATAAGTTTAAGTATTTTCACACATCCCTTCTCATGTAACCTGTGTACTTGTTACCTACAAAATATGGTCGTCGAACACTGCTACTCTCATTTCAAAAGTCACAATACATCTCCCACGGGTGGACAAGTTCCTCCTTAATACTGGCGATGAGAGATGTTGGAGGAGGTCGAGTGGCCCCCTGGGGTTGGGGGAGACCAGCCCCGCAGGGCGTTAAGGTTCCCACGCCCTGGGGCTCCCCATCCGACGGGGATCGTATTAAGAGAGGCTGCTTCGCCAGTGACGGACCCACCCGCCCATCTACGTATCAAAGTTATCAATACAAATGAGTACATTTGGAGTTGAGGCTTAATCCATGAATATAAAGCTGATCTTGGAGGACGCATAAAATCAAGGAGGCGAGAGGGGGTACGGGAGGAAAAAGAGAGGGGTGTTGACCAGAGTGCCGCTTAGATATACAGTTAGTAAGCTTGGCTCTCTCCCTGTGGCTCACAGTGCCAGCTGATGAACCAAGGAAGAAGGTGCTCTACGGAGCCATATCAGGCTAGGACGACCTGACGTCAAGCTCAGGCTACGCGTGTACCCAGGCGGTGTTACACTCTTGCACACCGAAGTAACACCCATGTCACAAGGGCGGGAAATATTCCTCTACGCCATGGGTAACATCGGCACGTACACAGGACGCTAAGGTCATGCTCGAGTGCCTTGGCGCCACGGGTTACCGCTGCAAAGGGTGAGGTCAGGGAGTGGGAAGGGAGAGAGACCTGGGCGCCATGCTGACAGTGGACAGTGCCTGCTGACGATGGCTGACAGTGGACAGTGCCTGCTGACGGCCGCCGCTGGAGATCAAAGCAGCCGCGTCGGTCTCTCAAAAGACAGGGGGGACGGGAGGCCCGTGGACGGTCGGCTGTCCAGGGCAATATATTTATTTAACGTAAAACTTGAGCGAGTGTGGGCAGCGTAGGTAAACACCAGGGCCAGGGAAGTCCACTCTCCTACTGCCCTCGGCTGATGGATAGTCGCCACTACTGGGAGGAAGTGGTCAGCTGAAGCACTGCTGGCGCTGCTGTTATGGGTTGATGTTACACACATACATAACAAGGCCCCACGGACCAGACTTTAAGAATCTCTGTAGCCATCGCAGACGCAGCGATTAACAGTTACATAACTATGCCATGACGTTTGGATAGTTTCCGTATCATTTACAGATTCCACATGAGATCCAGGTTGTATAATCGGTTGCCAACTGCACATATAACCCGTTTTCTGTCGACGAGTCTTTTCATCTCGCAAACACGAACAGATAAACAGTCGGGATAAGATTAGCTTCCTTCCTGATTCCTGACATCGCCCTTGGGAGAGTAATGCAATTTAAGGTTTTAGAAATAAGATCATTGTTTATATTTCATTCTTTTTCTTTCATATATGTGCGCCGTTTTCCGCGTTAGCGAGGTAGCGCCAAGAACAAACGTTGGTAAATCATTCCATATGTGAAATCCTCTTTCGCAAAAGTGTTTCGCCTCTTCAGAAGCAAAACGTTTGCAGACAAGTTTGTATCCACTACTATGAATAAGGTAAGACGAATTAAGCCTAAACTAGCTGCTTAGATCAAGTTTATCGAGGTGTTTGATAATTCTGATCACCTCTTGGCCTTCTCGTTTCTAAACTACATAAATGTATTTCGTTTGGTTGTTTTCATAGAATTTGTTTCTCAGTCCTGGAATAATCTTGGTAGCTCGTCACTGTACTTCTTTCAAGTAAAGTGTCCAGAACTGATCGCCAGTACTCAAGAAGGGGAACGCACCTGTGAACAGTAGAGTGAGGTTTATTTCCCGACTTTAAAGTTCGAAAGCCATGAATCAAATGATATTGCTCGCCCTTTGTACAGCTTCTGTACTCTGCTTTCTTGGCTTAAAGTCACCAGGGATTATTACACTCATGATTCTCGGTGCATATGACGTGGCTGACCCGGGAACAACTGCCGGAGCCCTATGTATTATAACCCTTCAAAGGTGATGGATTCAGCTCCTCTTTATCTCTGTTCTTCTGCAACTATTGTTCCTATGCGCCATATGTATATTTTCATCTCACCCAAAAGAGAAAGATTAGCACTCGAGACTCCTGGAAACTAAATGCCGAGCCAACTTGAACTTGTCCCTTCTGGGAGTACCAGAGAATCAAGAGGCAGTCTGCCCTAAAACCACAGTTACAGTAACGAATGTATATGTTCGGCTCCTATAACTTCCCGAAAAAGCTGCAGTACCAGTGTGGTGTGTGAGGTGGCGGCGGTCTGGCGGGCCGACACGACGTTGGCCAGTCAGTCGGACGCCGCCTCATCTCTGGTTACACACGGGCCGACCGTCTCTGTTAGTTTTACGCGTAATTTTGTGTAATTTTCGGGCAGTGGAGGGGTCAGTCCGGAGGGCCAGGCTGGGGCCGTTACAGCGCCAGGAAACGTGAGATTCACACGATGCCTCCTTGGTAATTGATGCTGGCAGTTGCCCCGGTGATGGACGCTGTCGACGCTATGGTGGGGTAAATGTGGTGGTGGAGGTAGTGGTAGTGCTGGAGATAGGGTAGTGGCGGTGGTGTTGGAGGTGGTGGTAGTGGTGGTGGTGGTGAGGGAAGTAGGGTAAACGAGCTGACTTGATTGATAGCAGTGATGGTGACTGTGATGTTGAAGATGGTGACGAGTTTTGGGGAAGATGATAACGTCTGTGGTGGGGGAAATGTGAAGGGTGATGATGGGTTAACATTATGGAAGATAGTGAGATGTAGATAGGAGGACAGCCAGGAAGATGGTGAGGTTATGGTGAACAGGCTGTGAGGAAGATGGGGAGGTGGTGACGGAAAGGCCGGGAGGAACATGATGAGATGGTGATGAGCGGTAAGTGAGGAAGATGATGGGGTGGTGATGGGCAGGTAGCGAGGAAGATGGTAGTGAGCAGAGAGTTAGCAAGATGATGTGGTGGTGATAGACAGGCTTTGGGAATGATGGTGAAGTGATGACGTGAAGGCGGATAGGACTGCATAGCCAAATTAACCATGTGACGCTGTTAGGAGACGTCATTACATAGCCACTATCTGTATAGTTGAAACTGTAGATAAATCTTCGCTACTGAAGTTATGCGAAGCTTTCAAAGGTTCTGATGATTTACTTTGAAAATCAGTATTATATAAATATGAATAATGTGTGCTGCGTGACGTGGTATGATCAAGTATTCAGTGGAATCCTTTCATGTCTACATGAACGTAAACTTCAGCAATGGCTTGCAAAAGGCCACCATAACATCAATTTTTTATTATTTCAAATATAGAAATCTTGATAAATCTGGGATGCTGCTGCTAAAAGTTAGGCAAGATTGTCATAGGTTCTCTGGATTATTTTTCACAAACGTTTCCCTTACTTTTACGTTAAGTAACCCAACATATCATTTTATCTTTATTACCTTTAAAATCTCTCTCATTCTGTTTCAGCACACCCTCTTCAGCTCCCTCGTGTGTACTCCTCCTTTTGCCACACCATACTTTTCTTATTCGATCAACCCTCTTAACACCACATATCATCCTCAAACATTTAATTCCTACGCATTCATCCTTTATTTTCATGATCCTCACCACTGTCGTCTTGTTTAGTATCTCAAAATACACTATAATTTTCCAAATTACGCTCTGCGACACATTACGCTCAGTACGCAGTGCACTGCCGTTGCAGAACATAATCACTCAATATCTAAAGCTATCAGCGCCATGTGGTTTGATCAGGCTTTTCACTTCATTTGTCTGTGTCACTAAAGATAAAATCGCGTAAGATGAGGGACATCCATATAAAGATATTTAGCTTGTGCCACTTGTCCTGTGGAAAGATAAGCCCAACATTATGGACTTTACAAGCTGCTTTATGGTGTAATATCCTTGGAAGATGGGTAGGCTGCTGGTGTGGGACAAAATGAGACTTCAGAAAACGAAAGTGGAGCTGCAATGTTCAGGGAACAGCAAAAAGATACAAGATATGGGACCCTGAAACCACAATTCCTTTTTGTTCTAGCTGGTTCGGAGAGGCTAGGACCTTGAAAAAAAGAAAACTTTCCACTTCCTCATTGACCTTTTCTCCTGGCGAAACGAATAAACTAAAAGCGAGAGACCAGCCATCTTCCCGTTTTCATTTTGTGAGCTAGGCTATTCAGCATTAGTTAACGTCCACTATTTCATACAAAAGATTCGCTTTATCAAACTGCATTTTTCGTTGAAGTGAATATGTTAAAAAAAATATGTATGTCTGTGGGAAGACGTGAAGATTTTTGAGTCATAAAAAAGAACTTTTTATGACAACTATTTGTTTTCTTGGGGATATGGACACCTCAGAATTATCCCAAAAGGTAGTGGATGCAGCAGAGGAGGGACACCCCTCACCATTCCTGCTCTGCTAGGTGGAAGATCTAGTGTAGAATCAAAAATTACTGGTAGGGATTCGATACAGCCACAAATGTTAGGTTACAGTATGCGCCCTTCTCACTCGCTAGGCGGAGCGAACGTCTACACTTATACCTCCAGCTGATCATTGTTTTTGTCGGGGTATGCTTCATATTGTTCAGCGATGGCATACCTGCCGAGGTAATATGGAGGCGTGCACGTTGGTTAAGAGGACAGTGATCGGCAAATTACAAGGGGGGTAAATTCAAGATGTGTCACACATGCACACAAAATAACGCAAGTTTATAGCAGAATATTAAGGTTTCGTGGTGTTCAACTCGCCCTGTCCGCCACATGGGACACTCCACCGCTGGCCAGTAAATCAAGTAGCTGCTGCATACCTGCCACAGAGAAAAAAACTCTTAAAAACATAAATTGAAGGAGAAATAGGAAGTGCGTCGCGTCCAATAAATCGCATCTTGACCACCAACGGCCGAGGGCGGACACCCGCACCCCAGCTGACTCATCAGCTACACGCCACCTCTTCCCGTGCTATACACCCCCGCCTCACCAACCCCACCCCTCTGCGCTCTACAACCCCACTTTACCAGCCCAGCCCAGCCCACCCCACCTCGTGCTTTATATCCCTGTCTCACCAGCCTACCCCACCCCTTATGTTACTAACCCCCACCTCAACTTTGTGTTTCTGTCAAAGCTGGCGATTGATGTTGACTCTGGAGGCTGGCGGATAGGTGTGTAAGGACGCTGCAGTAGGGTGAGGGACTCCCCAGGCGGCCTGAACACCTCCCAGCACGTGCTAATGTCCATCTCTCGGACATCGATTTAAAGTGCGCGCGCCACGGGAAGTCTACAGGGAATGGGGGTTTCCTGGCTGGCCGCTGTCGCAGACTTGTGAAAATTATATGGCGGTAATAATGGTTAACACTGGTGAACTTTTGTGATTTTGAGGAGGCGAACGATTACATGCTGGTCCTTATCCTCTCATCCGTGTCAAGACCCAACGGGTAATGTGACCAACACAAAGCTAAGGGAGTGAGTGTTTCGATCACAGCAGTCACATAAGTAAAGTTTCTTTGATAAACCTTGGGAATGAAACTTAAGAGAAAATGCAAGGTTTACGACGTGGTGTATCATAGACTGGAGGATACGCCAGAGAAACCGGTAGAGCACAGTGATATAACAACCGCTGGCTAGTGTGGCTGTCCCTTGGCCTGTCTCATCTACTGTGACGGGCCCCTTATCCTACCTCATTTGCTGTGGCGATCCCCTGGCCTGCCACAGGTTGTTGTGGCGACCCTCTATACGATGGGTTGATGGCTACAGTACATGTTTAGATATACGAATGTTCGTTTTACTACAACAGATGTTTCAGAAGAGATCATAATACATTTTTATTATCGTATTTCGAGAGGGCGGAAGGTCTGAACTGCAGAACTTGTATCTGTCGCCACGGCAAAGTCTTTTGTTTGATCCAAACTTATTCAGTATTCACTTCCAATATTCCTACGGTCTTACATAAATTCGTCTTTCTTTCTTCTTATGCTGGAGCTCCAGTCACGGACAAATGTCCACATCGAGACCGGGTTTTAATCAAGACGTGAAGAGGGTTAATGAGAGGAAGAAATATGAAAAGCGAAAGATTGTTTAAAGAATTTTGATGGAAATGAAAAAAAAAATCTGCTTTTTAAAAAGGACCAGGTCATAGGAAAGACCAGATAGGGTAGACTTAGGGAGCTCCAAAGCTTCGAGGTGCAGGGAAAGAAACAGCTATCAAAACGGCCCACCCTTAAGTTGCTATTTGTGTAACGCGAGGTTCCTAAGATATGTAAGATGTCACAGCGATTCCAAATATGCCCACTGTGGTTTACAGTCTTTACTCTGTAATCAGTCGAAGAAGAGTGAAATGTTTTTCCAACAATACTGCTAATTTTCTTGCAAAAATACAAAAGGCATGGACTAACGAATAACTCTGAACAGTAATTTGTGTCAGAATGATCTATTCCCCAACGAATTTGAGCAGATATTGCGAAACTACACAAGAAGCGTTATCGACCTGCAGCACCAAAGGTGACGAGGCTTGTCAGTGAGGTGTGTGGCGGTGGTGTATGCTGAGGTGTGGTGCAAGTCCACACCTTTTCAACCTCGGGGTCCAGGTGTCACAACCAAGATTAATATTAACGAGGAAATAATTTTGTGTTAAAAGATGCCCCACACACTCTTGTAGGAGCTGGGTGGTGATGGGAACCTACCTGGCCCATTCTGTAAACACAGTAACTGAATATATATATAACAACACTGTAGATAAAAGAATAAGTCAAATAGGACTGATCTCAACGCCTGTTGGACAACATCTAACACAAATGACCTATCAAGTGTGAGCATACGCCTATAGCAATCCCTCACACCGCCGTGCTCTTGTCATGAGGCCTCAAGCTCATAACACATCATAAGAATATTAGAAATGAATAGGCCTAATAGAAGTCTTATACTGTAGTGTTGATATATTAGAATATACGAAGATAATCAAAGTAAATCGTACGACCCTTGAGTATCAGCAGAACAAGAGCGTACCAGGTAATGTTGTTGAACATTTTTTCCTTTATGGTCGTGGATAACAACAAACCCCCAGTCCCCTGGGGTTGGTGAGAACAGCCTATCCCTCACGAGGAGGGACACCGCCATCCCCACCACACACACACACACACACACGCACACACAGGCAAGGTAATATCCCCACCAAACATAAGCAGGGGTAACATTAGGCAAATCCAACATGACGTCGTTTAGCGTCGTGTGAGAGGCGGGCGGGTAATAAAGTTTACATTAAGATTCCCGCCCCGCCGTAACCCAGGCGATTAACCCCTTCCGTCAATCAACAAGTTCGGGACAACAGTAACTACCTCGTTACGCGTCATTAGAGGCTCGTTAAGGGCTGTTTGATAGGCCGCGCACCCATACACGCTGAACGGGGGGACAACCGCTCATAGAAACCAGGATGAATGAGGTGTAAATGAGATAGTTGTTTGGATTTGCAAGTAAAAAGCTGGAGTGTGTTGGAAACCAGTCCTAAAGGGTGTCACAAATGTCGTCTCCAGGGCTCTATGTATAACATACTGTATCTATCAAAAGTTAGGAAAAGATAATTATATGCAAATATATTCATTTACTGAGAGTGAAAGAAAGAAGCCGAAAAATTAGCAAGAGTTATATCTTTTAGATAAAATTGTACTATTAAAACTAAAAACCACATAATTTCACAACCTCGTAATGATTTTCGAAATGATCCAGTTTCATGCCATTATTTGCCCAGAGATCTGTTAATGACGTGAAATGCCTACGAGACCAGCGCTGGCTCCTCCGGCCCAATATCCAAAAAGGTTACAATAAGAATATTAAATTCTGGCCCAGACTTGCTCGAAACATGCGTTGCTCTTTCTTCTCCAGGAAGGCAGCCGCGGCCAACACCGTACCATCATAAATTTTCCAAGTCAGTGTAGGTAAACAAGACGGGGTGCGAGTCCCTCGCAGCGTCTGATATGACATACGCGAACAAGAGACCAGTGATTTGATACGCTCCCTTACAAAAACTTGCATAGCCAAGCTAAATATATATATATATATATATATATATATATATATATATATATATATATATATATATATATATATATATAT
>JAYMFT010367514.1:0-22097 GCA_038088735.1 Panulirus argus
ACTGGCCTCCTTGTCTGGAGACGGAGTCCACTGGCCTCCTTGTCTGGACACGGAGTCCACTGGCCTCCTTGTCTGGAAACGGAGTCCACTGGCCTCCTTTTCTGGACACGGAGTCCACTGGACTCCTTGTCTGGAGACAGAGTTTGGTATAATAGCATTTTGCGTAGCATGCTGGTGAGGGTGGTATAGCAGCAGGAGGCATAGCATGCTTGTGAGGGTAGTGTAACGACAGTAAGTTGTTGATGATGGCATAGTAGCAATAAACGTAGCATTCTGATGGGGATGGTATAGCAGCAGTAGGTGTAGCATGCTGGTGGTGGTAGTAGAGTAGCAGTATCTTTAGCATATTGGCGAGGGTAGTATAACAGTAGTAAGTGTAGCACGCTGGTGGGGATAGTATAGGAGCATTAAATGTAACTAGCTGGTGAGGGTGGTATACCAGCAGTAAATGAAACATGTTGGTGACGGTGGTATAACAGCAATAAGTATAACGTGTTGCATGCTGGTTGGGGTAGTACACTAGCATTATGTGTAGCATGTTGGTAGGGATAGTATTGCACCAGTAAGTGTAGCATGCTGTTAAGGGTAGTATAGCAGCAGTAAATGTAGTATGCTAGGGAGGGTAGTATAGCAGTAGTAAGTGTGCTATGCTGCAGGGGGTGGTATAACAGTATCAAGTGTAGCATACTGGTAGGGGTAGTATAGCGACAGGAAGTGTAACATATTGGTGAGGGTAGTATAAAGTAGTAAGTGTAGCATGCTGTGGGTGGGTACAGTATAGCAGCAGTAAGTGCAGCAAGCTGATGAGAGTAGTAAAATAGCATTTTGTGTAGCATGCCGATGGGGGTGGTATACCAGCAATAAGTGTAGCATGCTGGTGGGGATGGTATAGCAGCGTTATGTGTAGCATACTGAAGAGGGTAGTATATGAGAAGTATGTGTAGCATGCTGTTGGGTGCGGTATAGCAGCAGTAAGTGTAATATGCTGGTGGTGGTGGTGTAGGAGCATTATTTGTAGCATGCTGATAGGGGTAGTATGGCATAATTTTGTGTAGCATACTGGTAAAACTAGTATAGCAACAGTAAATGTAGTATGCCGGTGAGTATAGTATCGTTGCGATAAGTGCAGTGTAATGGAAGAGGTAGTGTAGCAGCAGTAAGTGTAGCGTGCTCGTTGGGATAGTATAGTCGTAGTAAGTATAGTAGTAGTAAGTGTAGCATGCTGGTAGGTGTGGTATAGTAGCTGTTAGTGTAGCATGCTGGTAAGAGTGGTACAGCAGCAGTAAGTGTGCCATGCCAGTGAGGTTGGTATACTAACAGTAAGTGTAGAATGCTGCTGGGGATGATATAGCAGCATTACGTGTTGCATGCTGGTTGGGGTATTACAGTAGCATTATGTGTAGCATGCTGGTGGGGATAGTATAGCAGAAGTAAGTGTAGCATGCGGTTAAGGGTAGTATAGCAGCAGTAAATGTAGTATGCCGGTGAAGGTAGTATAGCAGCGGTAAGCGTACCATGCTGGTAGGGGGTAGTACAGCAGCATTATGTGTAGCATGCTGGTGGGGGTGGTATAGCAGCAGTTAGTGTAGCATGCTGATGGGAGTGGTATAGCAGCAATTAGTGTAACATACTGGTAGGGGTAGTATAGTAACAGTAAGTTTAACGTATTGGTGAGGGTAGTATAGAAGAAGAAAGTTTAGCATGTTGGTGGGGGTAGTATAACAGCAGTAATTGTAGCATGCTGGTGAGGACAGTATAGCAGCAGTAAGTGTAACAAGCTGGTGAAGTAGTATAGGAGCATTATGTGAAGCTTGCCGATGGGGGTGGTATACCAGCAGTAAATGTAGTATGCTGGTGGGGGTGGTGGGGATGGTGTAGCACCATTATGTGTAGCATACTGAAGAAGGTAGTTTATCAGCATTATGTATAGCATGCTGTTGGGGGTGGTATAGCAGCAGCAAGTATAACATGCTGGTGCAGGGTGGTATAGGAGCAGTAAGCGTATCATGCTGGGGTTGGGGGATGGTACAGCAGCATTATCTGCAGCATGCTGATGGGGCAATATAGCATAATTTGATATAGTATGCTGGTAAACGTAGTATGGCAGCAGTAATTGTAGTATGCCAGTGAAGGTAGTATAGAAGCGATAAGTGCAGTGTGCTGGTGAAGGTAGTGTAGCAGCAGTAAGTGTAGCATGCTGGTGGGGGTAGTGTAGTAGCAGTATGTGTAGCATCTTGGCAAGAGTAGTATAGCAGCATTATGTGCATTATGTTTGTGAGGGTAGTATAGCAGCAACATACGTAGCATGCTGGTGAGGGTGGTATAGCAGCAATATATGTAGCATGGTGGTGAGGGTAGTATAGTAGCTGTAAGTGTAGCATGCTGATGAGGATGGTATAGCAGCAGGAAGTGCAGCATGTTTGTGAGGGAAGTATAGCAGCAGTAGGTGTAGCATGCTAGTGAAGGTGGTATTGTAGCCGTAAGTGTAGCATGCTGATGGAGGTGGTATAGCAGCAGTAAGCGTAGCAAGCTGGTGAGGGTATTCTATTATCATTATGTGTAGCATGCTGGTGTGCGTGATATACCAGCACTAAGAGTAACGTGTAGGTGAGGGTGATACAGCAGCATTAGGTGTAGCATGCTAGTGGGTGTAGTATAGTAGAAGTAAGTGTAGCATATTGGCGAGGGTAGTATAGTAGTAGTAAGTGTAGCATGCTGGTGGGGTTAGTATGGTAGCTGTAAGTGTAGTATTATGGTGAGGGTGATATAATTGTATTTTGTGTAGCATGCTGGTCAGGGTGGTATAGCAGCAGCAAATGTAGCATGGTTGTGAGGGTAGTGTAGCAGCATTACGTGTAGCATGCTAATGCCGATGGTATAGTAGAAGTAAATGTAGCATGCTGATGGGTGTGGTATAGCAGCAGTAAGTGTAGCATGCTGGTGGTGGTTGTACAGTAGCAGTATTGGCAAGGTTTTTATAGCAGTAGTAAGTGTAGCATGATTGTTTTGGGTAATATAGCAGCAGTAAGTGTAGCATGCTAGTGGGAACAGTATAGCAGCATTAAGTGTAGCAAGCTGATGAGAGCATTATTGGAGATTATGTGTAGCATGCTTGTGAGGGTGGTATATGAGCAGTAAGTGAAGCATGTTGGTGACGGTGGTATAGCAGCAGCAAGTGTAGCATGCTGCTGGGAGTGGTATAGCAGCGTTACGTGTTGCTTGCTGGATGGGGTAGTACACCTGCATTATGTATAGCATGCTGATGGGGATAGTATAGCAGCAGTAAGTGTAGCATGCTGATGGAGACAGTATAGCCGATGGGGGTGTTATAACAGCAATAAGTGTAGCATGCTGGTGGGGGTGGTATAGCAGTATGATGTGTAGCATACTGAAGAGGATAGTATATGAGCACATATGTGTAGCATGCTGTTAGGGGTGGTATAGCAGCAGTAAGTGTAACATGCTGGTGGGGGTGATATAGCAGCATTATTTGTAGCATGCTGATGGGGTAATATAGCATAATTTTGTGTAGCATGCTGGTAAAACTAATATAGCAGCAGTAAATGTAGTATGCCGGTGAGGGTAGTACAGCAGCGATAAGTGCAGTGTGCTGGAGGATGTAGCAGTAAGTGTAGCGTGCTCATGGGGGTATTATAGTCGCAGTAAGTATAGTATTAGTAAGTGTAGCATGATGATGGGTGTAATATAGTAGCTGTAAGTGTAGCATGCTGGTAAGGGTGGTATAGTAGCATCTTGTGTAGCATGCGGGTGAGGATGGCGTAGCAGCAGCAAGTGTAGTATGGTTGTGAAGGTAGTATTGTAGAAGTAAGTGTAGCATGCTGGTGGGGGTAGTGTAGTAGCAGTATGTGTAGCATATTGGCGAGGGAAGTGTAGCAGTAGTAAGTGTTGCATGCTGGAAGGGGTTGTATAATTGCTGTAAGTGTAGCATTCTGGTGAGAGTAATATAATAGTATTTTGTGTATCATGCTGGTGAAGGTGGTATAGCAGCAGCAAGTATAGCATGCTTGTGAGGATAGTGTAGCAGCAGTAAGTGTAGCATGCTGGTAATGATGACATAGTAGCAGTAAATGTAGCATGCTGATGGGGGTGGTATAGCAACATTAAGTGTAGCATGCCGGTGGGGACAGTATAGCAGCATTAAGTGTAGCAAGCTGGTGAGGGTATTATCGGAGCATTATGTATAGCATGCTGGTGAGGCTGGTATACCAGCAGTAAGTGTAGCATGTTGGTGACGGTGGTATAGCAGCAATAAGTGTAGCAAGCTGGTTAGGGAAGAACAGCAGCATTATGTGTAGCATGCTGGTGAGGATAGTATAGCAGCGGTAAGTTTTGTATGTTGTCAAGGGGAATATAGCAGCAGTAAATGTAGGATGACGGTGAGGGTAGTATAGCAGCGATAAGTGTACCATGCTGGTGAGGGTAGTGTCGCTGCAATAAGTGTAACATGTTGGTGGAGGTGGTATAGCAGCATTATTTGTAACATGCTGGTGAATGCAGTATAGCAGCAGCAACAGTATCATACTTGTGAAGGTAGTATAGTACCAATAAGTTTAGTAATCTGGTGAGTGTAACATAGTAGCTGTAAGTGTAGCATGCTGATAGGGATGGTATAGGAGCGGGAAGTGTAGCATGCTGGTAGGCTTGGTATAGCAGCAGTAACTGTAGATGCTGGTGAGGGTAGTATTGCAGCAGTTAGTGCAGCATGCTGGTAAGTTTAGTAAAGCTGCGGCAAGTGTAGCATGATAGTGAAGGAAGTATAGCAGCATTATGTGTAGCATGTAGTTGGGGTTGGTATACTAGAAAGAAGTGTACGATGCTTTTGAGGGTTGTATAGCAGCATTACGTGTAGCAGGTTGGTGGGGGTAGTATAGCAGCAGCAAGTGTAGCATGCTGGTGAGGGTAATGTAAGAGTATCATGTGCAGCATGCCAATAGGAGTGGTATACCAGCAGTAGGTGTAGCATGATGGTTGGGGTTGTATAGCAGCAATATGTGTAGCATACTGAAGAGGGTAGTATTTGAGCATTATATGTAGCATGCTGTTAGAGGTGGTATAGTAGCAGTAAGTGTAGCATGCTGGTGAGGGTGTTATAGCAACAGAAAGTATAGCATGCTGGTGAGGGTAATACTGCAGCTATATTTGTAGCATGCTGATGGGGGTAGTATAGCATCATTTTGTGTAGCATGCTGGTAGAGGTAGTATAGCAGCATTAGATGTAGTATGCCGTTGAGGGTAGTATAACAGCGGTAAGTGCAATGTGCTCGTTGGGGTAGCGTAGTCGAAATGAGTATCGTAGCAATTAGTGTAGCATGCTGGTGGATGTGGTATAGTAGTTGTAAGTGTAGTATGCTGGTGAGGGTGGTATAACAGCAGGAAGTGTCGCAAGGTTGTGAGGGTAGTATAGCAGAGATAAGTGTAGCATGCTGGTGATGAAGGAATAGTGGCAGTAAATGTAGCATGCTGATGGAGGTGGTATACCAGCAGTAAGTGTAGCCTGCTGGTGGGGGTAATATAGTGGCAGTATGAGTAGCATATTGGCTAGGGTAGTACAGCAGTATCATGTGCATCATGCTGGTGAGGGTAGTATAGCAGCATTGTGTGTAGCATGCTGGTGAGGGTAATGTAGCAGCAGTAAGTGTATCATGCTGGTGAGGGTAGTATTGTAGCAGTAATCATAGCATGTTGGTGAGAGTAGTATAGTAGCAGTAAGTGTAACATGCTGGTAGGGTTGATATAGCAGCAGTGATTATAGCATGTTGGTGAGTGTGATATGGTAGCAGTAATTGTAACATGCTGGTGGGGGTGGTGGTATTGCAGCAATATGTGTCGCATGCTGGTGAGGGTAGCATAGCAGCAGTAAGTGCAGCATGCTGGTAAGTTTAGTATACCAGCAGTAATTGTATCATGCTGGTGATGGAAGTATAGCAGCATTTTGTGTAGCATGTTGGTGGGGTTGGTATACCAGCAGAATGTGTAGGATGCTGGTGAGGGAAGGACAGTAGCATTATATGTAGCATGCTAGTGGGTGTAGTATAGCAGCAGAAAGTGTAGCATGCTGGTGAGGGTAGTGTAACAACAGAAAGTGTAGCATGCTGTTGGGGGTGGTATAACAGCACTGTGTGTAGCATGCTGGTAGGATTAGTACAGCAGCAGCAAGTGTAGCATACTGAGGAGGGTGGTATACCAGCAGTAAGCGCAACATGCTGGTATAGCAGCGGTAAGTGTAGCATGCTGGTTAAGGAAGCATAGCAGCAGTAAGTGTAGCATTCTGGTGAGGGTGGTATAACAGCACTAAGTGCAGTATGCTGGTGAGGGTAGTACAGCCGCGGTAAGTGTACCATGCTGGTTACGGTAGCACAGCAGCAGCAAGTGTATCATTCTGGTGAGGGTGGTATAGTAGCAGTAAGTGTAGCATGCTGATAAGTTTAGTATAGCAGCGGTAATTATAGCATGCTGGTGAAGGTAATATAGCAGAATC
The DNA here is from genome assembly GCA_038088735.1 of Panulirus argus. Classification (NCBI taxonomy): domain Eukaryota; kingdom Metazoa; phylum Arthropoda; class Malacostraca; order Decapoda; family Palinuridae; genus Panulirus; species Panulirus argus. The sequence continues at coordinate 6,500 of JAYMFT010367514.1, forward strand.
ATATGTAGCATGTTGGTGAGGGGAGCATAGCAGTAGTAAGTATAACATGCTGCTGAGGGTAGTATTGCAGCATTATGTGCAGCATGCTGTGGGGTAGCATAGCAGCAGCACGTGTAGTATGCTGATGAAGGTAGTATAACAGCATTATGTATAGCATGCTTGTAAGGGTAGTATAGGAGCAGCAAGCGTAGCCTGCTCTGACGGTAGTATAACAGCATTATGTGTAGCATGCTCGTGAGGGAAGTATTGCAGCAGGAAGTGTAGCATACTGGTGAGGGTGGTATAGCAGCAGTAAATGCAGCATGCTAGTAAGGGTAGTATAGCAGCAGTAAGCGTAGCATGCTGGTAAGTTTAGTATAGCAGCAGTAAGTGTAGCATTCTGGTGAAGGTAGTGTACCAGCATTATGTTAAACATATATATGAGGGTAGCGTAGCAGCAGTAAGTGTAGCATGCTGGTGAGGGTGGTATATCAGAAGTAAGTTTAGCATGCTGGTAGGGGTACTATAGCAGTAGTACAAGTGTTTCACGCCGGTGATGATGGTAGTGTGACATGGTATAGTAGCATGCTGCTGAGGTTACCATTTTAGCAGTCTTTCCCAATAACTGTGACTTGGCTCATTTCAAAAGACAGGTCTTTCACTTTCTCAAAAATTCATAAATAGTGTCTTTCTTTTCCCCGTTTCTTAATTCTCTCTATATTTCAGTTAAGGCCCGGCCTTGATGAGGACTTTTCTCCGTGAAAGGAGCCTTCAGCATAAAGAAATACAGAAAAAAGTATGGTTGTGGGAGTGGTATAGCAGCAATAAGTGTAGCATGCTGGTAAGGGTGGTATAGCAGCTTTATGTGTAGCATGACGGTGGGGGTAGCACAGTAGCAGTATGTGTAGCATAATGGCGAGGGTGATATAGCAGCAGCAGTGTAGTATACTGATAGGGGTGGTATAGCAGTAGTAACTGTAGCATGCTGGTGGAGGTAGTATATCAGCAGAAACTGTAGCATGCTGGTGACGATGGTATAGCAGTAGCATGTGTAGCATGCTTGTGAGGATGATGTAGCAGCACTATGTGTAGCATGCTGGTGATTGTGGTACACCAGCAGTAAGTGTATCGTGTTGGTGATGATGGTATAGTAACAGTAAGTGTAGCATGCTGGCAAGGGTAGTATTGCAGCAGTAAGTGTAGCATGATTGTGGGGAAGGTACAGTAGCAGTAAGTGTAGCATGCAGGAGAGGGTAGTATAGCCGCATTATGTGTAGCATGCTGATGGGGATAGTACAGAAGCAGTATGTGTAGCATATTGGCGAGGGCAGTATAGCAGCAGCAAGTGTAGCATACTGATGGGGGTGGTATAGCAGTAGCAAGTGTAGCATGCTGGTGGGGGTAGTATAGCAGCAGTAGGTGTAGCATGTTGGTGGGGATGGTGCAGCAGCAGTAAGTGTAGCATTCTAGTGGGGTGGTATAACAGCATTAAGTGTAGCGTACTGGTTGGGTTAGTATGGTAATAATAAGTATAACATATTGATGAGGTTAGTATAACAGTAGTAAGTGTAGCATGCTGTTGGGGGTAGAATAGCAGCAATAAGTGTACCATGCTGGTGGTGACTGTATAGCAGCAGTAAGCGTAGCAAACTGGTGAGAATAGTATAGGAGCATTATGTGTAGCATGCTGATGGGGGTGGTATACCAGTAGTAAGTGTGGCATGCAGGCGAGGGTGGTATAGCAGCATTATGTGTAGTATATTGAAGAGGGTAGTATATGAACATTATATATAACATGCTGTTGGGGGTGGTATTGCTGCAGTAACTGTAACATGATGGTGAGGGTGGTATAGCAGCAGTAAGTGTAGCGTGCTGGTGGGGGTGGTATACAAGCATATACAAGTTTTATCTGTAGCTTGCTGATGGGGGTAGTATAGCATCATATACTGGTAAAGGTAGCATAGCAGCAGTAAATGTAGTATGCCGATAAGGGTAGTATAGCAGTGGTAAGTGCAGTGTACTGGTGGGGGTAGTGCAGCAGCAGTAAGTGTAGCATGCGCGTGGGGGTAGTACATTCGCAGTAAGTATAGCAGTAGTAAGTGTAGAATGCTGGTGGGTGTAGTATAGTAGCTGTAAGTGTAGCATGCTGGTAAGAGTGGTATAGTAGCATTTTGGGGAGCATGCTGGTGAGGTTGGTATAGCAGCAGAATGTGTAGCATAGATGTGAGGGTAGTATAACAGCAGCAAGTGTAGTATATTGATAGGGGTGGTATAGCAGTCGTAAGTGTAGCATGGTGGTGGGGGTAGTATGTTAACTGAAAGTGTAGCATGACGGTGAGGGTAGTATAGCAGCAGCATGTGTAGCATGCTTGTAAGTGTGATATAACAGCATTATGTGTAGCATGCTGGTGATTGTGATACACCATCAGTAAGTATATCATGTTGGTGATGATGATATAATAACAGTAAGTGTAGCATGACGATGGGAAAGACATAGCAACAGTAAGTGTAGCATGCTGGTGAAGGTAATATATCGGCTTTATGTGTAGGATGCTGGTGGGAGTAGTATAGCAGCAGTAAGTGTAGCATGTTGGTGGTGATGGCACAGCAGCAGTAAGTGTAGCATGTTGGTGGGGGTGGTATAGCAGCATTAAATGAAGCATACTGGTAGGGGAAGTATAATAACAGTAAGTGCAACATATTGGTGAGGGTAGTATAGCAGTAGTAAGTGTAGCATGCTCGTGGGGGTAGAATAGCAGCAGTAAGTGTAGCATGTTGGTGGGGATGGTATAACAACAGTAAGTGTAGCATGTTGGTGGGGTTGGTACAGCAGCATTAAGTGAAGCATACTGGTAGGGGTAATATAGTAACAGTAAGTGTAACATATTGGTGAGGATACTATAGCAGTAGTAAGTGTAGCATGCTGGTGGGGATAGTATAGCAGCAGTAAGTGAACCATGCTGGTGGTAACAGTATAGTAGCGGTTAGGGTAGCAAAGCTGGTGAGAATAGTATAGGAGTATTATGTGTAGCATACCGATGGGGGCTGGCATAGCAGCATTATCTGTATCATGCTGATGGGGATAGTATAGCATCATTATGTGCAGCATGCTGTTAAAGGTAGCATAGCAGTAGTAAATGTAGTATGCCGATAAGGGTAGTATATCAGCGGTAAGTGCATTGTGCTGTTGGGGGTAGTGTAGCAGCAGTGTTTAGCATGCGCGTGGGGGAAGTATATTCGCAGTAATTATAGTAGTAGTAAGTGTAGCATGCTGGTGGGTGTAGTATAGTAGCTATATGTGTAGCATGCTGGTAAGGGTGGTATATAGGAGCATCTTATGTAGCATGCTGGTGAGGGTGGTATAACGGCAGGATCTATAGCATAGTTGTGAGGGTAGTATAGCAAAAGTAATTGTAGCATGCTGGTGATGAAGGTATAGTAGCAGCAAGCGTAGCATGCTGATGGAGGTGGTATAGAAGCAGCAAGTGTAGAACGCTGGTGGGGGTAGTATAGTAGCAGTATGTGTAGCATATTAGCAAGGGTAGTATAGCAGTATTATGTGCATCATGCTGGTATGCGTAGCATAGCAGCAGTAATTGTATCATGCTGGTGAGGGTGATATAGTAGCAGTATGTGTAGCACGCCGCTGGGGGTGGTATAGCAGCAGGGAGTGTAGCATGCTGGTGAGGGTGGTATACCAGCAGAAAGTGTAGGATGCTATGAGGGTAGCATAGCAGCAGCAAGTGTAGCATACTGAGGAGGGTAGTATAGCGGCAGTAGGTGTAGCATGCTGGTAAGTTTAGTATAGCAGCGGTAAGTGTAGCATGCTGGTGAAGGCTGTATAGCAGCATTATATGTAGCATGTTAGTGAGGGAAGCAGAGCAGCAATAAGTGTAACATGCTGGTGAGGGTAGTTTTGCAGCATTATGTGTTGCATGCTGGTGGGGGTAGCATAGCAAAAGCACGTGTAGTATGCTGGTGAGGGTAATATACCAGTATTATGAGTCGCATGCTCGTACGGGTAGTATAGCAGCAGTAAGTGTAGCACACTGGTGAGGGTGGTATTGCAGCAGTAAGTACAGCATACTGGTTAGGGTAGTATAGCAGCAGTAAGTGTAGCATGCTGGTAAGTTTAGTATAGCAGCAGTAATTGTAGCGTGCTTTTGAACGTAGTGTAGCAGCATTATGTTAAGCATATATGTGAGGGTAGCGTAGCAGCAGTAAGTGTAGCATGCTGGTGAGGGTGGTATGACAGCAGTAAGTTTAGCATGCTGGTAGTGGTACTATAACAGCAAGAAGTGTAGCATGCTATTGATGATGGTGTAGCAGCAGTAAGCGTAGCATGCTGGTGAGGGTAGTATTGTAGCAGTAAGTGTAGTATGCTGTTAGGGACAGTATAGCAGCAGTAAGTGTAGCATGCTGTTGAGGGTAGTTTAACAGTATCATGAGTAGCATGGCGGTGAGGGTAGTGTAGTAGCAGTAAGTGTAGCATATTATTGGGGGTTGTATTGCAGCAATATGTGTAGCATGCTGGTAGGGTTAGTATAGCAGCAGCAAGAGTAGCACATTGAGGAGGCTAGTATAGCAGCGGTAAGTGTAGCATGCTAGTAGGTTTAGTATAGCAGTGGTAAGTGCAGCAAGCTGGTGAAGGTAGTATAGCAGCATTATATATAGTATGTTGGTGAGGGCAGCATAGCAACAGTATGTGTAACTTACTGGTGAGGGTAGTATTGCAGCATTATGTATAGCATGCTGGTGGGGGTAGCATAGCAATAGCACGTATAGCATGCTGGTGAGGGTAGCATACCAGCATTATGTGTAGTATGCTCATGAGGGCAGTATAGCAGCAGTAAGTGTAGCATACTTGTGAGGGTGGCACTGCAGCAGTAAAAGCAACATACTGCACATAGCTCATTTCAAAAAACAGGTTTTTCACTTTCTCAAAAATTCGTAAATACTTTCCCTGTTTTTTTTTTTCCGTTTCTTACTTATCTCTATTTTTCAATTAGGGCTCGGCCTTGATGTGGACTTTTGTCCGTGACTGGAGCCTTCTACATAAAAAAGAAGGAAAATAGCACAATATTTGTATCATGCTTGCAAGTTTAGTATAGCAGCAGTAAGTATAGCATGCTTGTGAAAGTAGTGTAGCAGCATTATGTTAAGCATATATGTAGGGTTAGCATAGCAGCAGGAAGTGTAGCGTGCTGGTGAGGGTGGTATGACAGCAGTAAGTTTAGCATGTTCTTGGAGGTACTATAACAGCAGTAAGTGTAGCATGCTGGTGATGATGGTGTAGTAGCAGTAAGTGTAGCATGCTGGTGAAGGTAATATAGTAGCAGTAAGTTTAGCATGCTGGTGGGGGTGGTATTGCAGCAGTAACTGTAGCATATTGGAGAAGGTAGTATATTAGTAGTAAGTGTAGCATGCTTTTGAGGGTGGTATAGTAGAATCTTATTTAGCATACTCGGGAGGATGGTATAGCAGCAAGTGTAGCATGCTTGTATAGGTAGTATAGCAACAGTAAGCGTAGCATGCTGGTGATGATGGTATAGTAGCAGTAAGTTTTGCATGCTGATGGAGGTGGTATAGCAGTAGTAAGATTAGTATGCTGGTTGGGGTAGTATAGTAGCAGTATGTGTAGCATAATGGAGAGGGTAGTATATCAGTAGTAAGTGTAGCATGCTGGTAGAGGTACCATAGCAGCAATAAGTGTAGGATGCTGGTGGGGACAGTATAGCAGTAGTAAGTGTAGCAAGCTGGTGAGGGTATTATAGGAGCATTATGTGTAGCATGCTGGTGGGGGTGGTACACCAGCAGTAAGTGTACCATATTGGTGAGGATGGTATAGCAGCAGTAAGTGTAGCATGCTGGTGGAGGTAGTGCAGCAGCATCAGGTGTAGCATGCTGGTGGAGGTGGTTTAGTAGCAGAAAGTGTAGCTTGCTGTTGGGGGTGGAATAGCAGCATTAAGTGTTGCATGTTGGTGAGGGTAGTATAGGAACATTATATGTAGCATGCTGGTGAGGATATTATAGCAGCAGTAAGTATAGCATGCTGGTTGGGGATATCATAGTAACAGTAAGGGTAGTATAGCAATAGTAGATGTAGCATGCTGGTGGAGGTTGTATAGCAGTAGTAAGACTAGCATGCTGGTGGGGACAGTATAGCAGCAGTAAGTGTAGCAAGGTGGTGTGGGTAGTATGGGAGCTTTATGTGTAGCATGCCGATTGGGGGTGGTATACCAGCAGTAAGTGTAGCATGCTGGTGGGAGTGGTATAGCAGCAATATGTGAAGCATTCTGAAAAGTGTAGTATTGGAGCATTATGTGTAGCATGCTGGTGGGGGTGGTATAGCAGCAGTAACAGTAACATGCTGTTAAGGTTAGTATAGCAGCAGTAAGTGTAGCATGCAGGTGGGGGTGGTATAGCAGCATTATGTGTAACATGATAATGGGGGTAGTATAGCATCATTTTTTGTAGCATGCTGGCAAAGGTAGTATAGCAGCAGTAACGTAGTATGCCGGTGAGGGTAGTATAGCAGCGGTAAGTGTAGTGTACTGGTGGGAGTACTGTAGCAGCGCAAGTGTAGCATGCTCGTGGTGGTAGTATAGTAGCAGTAAATATAGTAGTGGTAAGTGGAGCTTGTTGGTGGGTGTAGTACAGTAATTGTAAGTGTAGCATGCTGGCAAGCGTGGTATAATATCATTTTGTGTAGCATGCCTGTAAGAGTGGTATAGAGGCAGCAAGTGTAGCATGCTTGTGAGTGTAACATAGCAGCAGGAAGTGTAGCATGTTGGTGGGAATGATATAGCAACAGTAAGTGTAGCATGCTGGTGAGAGTGATATAGTAACAGCAAGTGTAGCATGCAGTTGGGGGCGGTATAGCAGCAATATATGCAGCATGCTTGTGAGGGTAGTATAGCAGGAGGAAGTGTAAATGCTGGTGAAGTTAGTATAGCAGCATTATGTGTAGCATGCTAGTGGAGGTAGTATAGCAGCAACAGTTGTAGCATGCTGGTGAGGGCAATATAACAGCATCATGTGCAGCACGCTGGTTAGGATAGTGTTGCAGCAATAAGTGTAGCATACTGTTGGGGGAGGTATAGCAGCATTATGTGTAGCATGATCGTAGGGATAGTATAGTGGCAGCATGTGTAGTATATTAAGGAGGGTGGTATAGCAACAGTAAGTGCTACATACTGGTGAGGGTAATATTATAGCGGTAAGTGTAAGATGCTGGTTAAGGTAGTATAGCAGCAGTAAGTGTAGCATTCTGGTGAGGGTGGTGTAGTAGCAGTAAGTGTAGCATGCTGGTAAGTTTAGCATTGCAGCAGTAAGTGTAGCATGCTGGTAACGGCAGTATAGCATTATTATACGTAGCATGTTGATGAGAGTAGCATAGCAGCAGTGAGTGTATCATGCTGGTGAGGATAGTATTGCAGCGCTATGTGTAGTATGCTGATGGAGGGGTAGCACAGCAAGAACAAGTGTAGCATGCTGATGAGGTTAGTATAGTTGCATTATGTATAGCATGCTGGTAGGGGTAGTATAGCAGCAGCAAGTGTAGGACGCTTCTGAGGGTAGTATACCAGCATTATGTGTAGCATGCTCGTTAGGGTAGTAAAGCAGCAGTAAGTGTAGCATACTCGTGAGGGTGGTATAGCAGCAGTAAGTGCAGCTTGCTGGTAAGGGTAGTATAGCAGCAGCAAGTGTAGCATGCTGGGAAGTTTAGTACAGTAGCAGCAATTGTAGCATGCTGGTGAAGGTAGTGCAGCAGCATTATGTTAAGCATATATGTGAAAGTAGCGTAGCAGCAGTAAGTTTATCTTGCTGGTGAGGTCGGTATGTCAGCAGTAAGTTTAGCATGCTAGTGGGGGTACTATAACAGTAGTAAGTGTAGCATGCTGGCGATAATTGCATAGGAACAGTAAGTGTAGCATACTGGTGAGGATAGTATAGTAGCAATAGGTGTAGCATACTAGTAGGGGGAGGGGGTAGCAGCAGTAAGTGTAGCATGCTGGTGGGGTAGTATAGCAGCTATAAGTGTAGCATGCTGGTGAGGGTGGTATAGCAGAAGCAAGTGTGCTATGCTTGGAGGGTAATATAGCTGCATTATGTGTAACATCATGGTGATGGTGGTATACCAGTAGTACGTTTAGCGTGTTGGTGAGGGTATGTAGCAGCAGTAAGTGTAGCATGCTGGAGGGGGTAGTATAGTAGCAGTAACTGTAGCATATTGGCGAGGGTAGTATAGTAGTAGTAAGGGTAGCAAGCTGGAGGCAGTATATCAGCTGTAAGTGTAGCATGATTTTGAGGATGGTATTGTAGAATTTTGTGTAGCATGCTCGGGAGGGTGGTATAGCAGCAGCAATTGTAGCATGCTTGTGAGGTTAGTATAGCAGCAGCAAGTGCAGCATGTTGGTGATGGTGGTATAGTAGCAGTAAGCATAGCATGCTGATGGGGATTTTATAACAGTAGTAAGATTATTATGCTGTTGGGGTAGAATAATAGCATTATGTGTAGCATATTGGCGAGGGTAGTAAAGTAGTAGTAAGTGTAAGATGCTGGTGGGGACAGTATAACAGCAGTAAGTGCAGCAAGCTGATGAGGTTATTATAGGAGCATTATATGTAACATGCTGGTGGGGGTGGTATACCAGCAGTAAATGTACCATGTTGGTGAGGATAGTATAGCAGCAAGTAAGTGTGGCATTATGGTGGAGGTAGTACAGCAGCATTATGTGTAGCATGCTGGTGGGGGTGGTTTAGCAGCAGAAAGTGTAGCATGCTGTTGGGATGGTATTGCAGCATTAAGTGTAGCATGCAGGTGAAGCTAGTATAGGAACATTATATGCAGCATGCTGGTGGGGGTAATACAGCAGCAGTAAGTGTAGCATGCTGGTAAGGGTGGTATAACAGCAGTAAGTGTAGGATGCTGGTGGGGGTGGTTTAACAGCATTATGTGTAGCATGCTGTTGGGGGTAGGATAGTAGCACTAAGTATAGCATGCTGTTGAGAGGTTATTTTGTAGCAGTAAGTGTAACATATTGGCGAGGGTAGTATCACAATAGCAAGTGTAGCATGCTGGTGGGGGTGGTATAGCAGCATTATGTGTAGCAAGCCGATGGGGTGGTATAGCAACAGTAAGTGTAGCAATTGGTGGGGGTGGTATAGCAGCTTCATGTGAAGCATACTGAAGCCGGTAGTATATGAGCATTATGTATAGCATGCTGTTGGAGGTGGTATAGCAGCAATAAGTGTAGCATGCTGCTGGGGATGGTATAGTAGCATTATGTGTACCATGTTGATGGGAGTAGTATAGCATCATTTTTTGTAGCATGTTGGTAAAGGTAGTATAGCAGGAGTAAATGAAGTCTGCCGGTGAGGGTAGTATAGCAGTGGTAAGTGCAGTGTGCTGGTGGGATTAGTGTAGCAGCACTAAGTGTAGCGTGTTCGTGGGGGTATTATAGTCGCATTAAGTATAGTATTAAGTTGAGCATGCTGGTGGGTGTAGTATAGTAGCTGTAAGTGTAGAATGCTGGTAAGGGTGGTATAGTAGCATTTTGTGTACCATGCTGGTGAGGGTGGTATTGCAGCAGCATGTGTAGCATGCTGGTGGGGGTAGTATACTAGCAGTATATGTAGTATATTGGTGGGGGTATTATAGCAGCATTATATGCATGGTGCTGGTAAGGGTTGAGTAGCAGCATTATGTGTAGCATGCTGGTGGGGATAATGTAGCAGCAGTAAGTGTAGAATGCTTTTGAGCGTAGTATAGCAGCAGTAAGTGTAGCATGCTGGTGATGATGGTATAGTAGATCTAAGTGTAGCATGGTAGTTGGGTTGGTATAGCTGCAGTAAGTGTAGCATGCTGGTAGGGGTAGTATAGCAACAGTAAGTGTACCAAGCTGTTGAGGGTATTATAGTAGCATTGTGTAGCTTTCTGGTGTGGATGGTATAGCAGCAGTAAGTGTAGCATGATGGTGAGGGTGGTATAGCAGCAGTAAGTTTAGCATGCTGGTGGGGATAGTATAGCAGCAGTAAGTGTAGCATATTGGCGAGGGCAGTATAGTAGTAGTAAGTGTAGCATGTTGGTGGTGGTAGCATAGTAGTTGTAAGTGTAGCATTCTGGTGAGGGTGATATAATTATATTTAGTGTCGCATGCTGGTGAGGTTGGTATAGCAGCAGCAAGTATTGCATGCTTGTGAGGGTAGTGTAGCAGCAGTAAGTGTAGCATGCTGGTGGAGGTGGTATAGCAGCATTATTTGTAGCAATATATTGAGTGCATAGTAAGTGTAACATCCTTGTGAGGGTAGTATAGTAGCAGTATGTTTAGTAATCTGGTGAGTGTGATATTGTTGCTGAAAGTGTAGCATGCTGGTGGGGATGGTAATAGTGCGGTAAGTGTAGCATGCTGGTAGACTAGGTATAACAGCAGTAAATGTAGATACTGTTGAGGGTAGCGTAGGAGCAGTAAGTGCAGCATGTTGGTAAGTTAAGTATAGCAGCGGTAAGGGTAGCATGCTGGTGAAGGTAGTGTAGCAGCAGTAAGTTTAGCATGCTTTTGGGGTGGTATAGCAGCGTTATGTGTAGCATGTTGATAGGGTTAGTATAGCAGCAGCAAGTGAAGCATACTGATTAGGGTGGTATTGCAGCAGTTGGTGAAGCATGCTGTTGAGGTTGGTATAGCATCAGTAAGTGTAGCATTCTGGTGAGGGCGGTATAGTAGCAGTAAGTGTAGCATGCTGACGAGAGTGGTATAGCAGCAGTAAGTGTAGCATGCTGGTAAGTTTAGTCTAGCAGCAGTAAGTGTACCATGCTGTTGAAGGTAGTATAGCAGTGTTATGTTAAGCATGTTTGTGAGGGTGGTAGAGCAGCAGTAAATTTAGCACGCTGGTGGGGCGCACTATAGCATTAGTTATTGCAGCATGCTGGTGAGGGTAGTATAACAGCATTATGTGCATCAAGCTGGTAAAGGTAGTATAGCAGCAATATGTGTAGCATGCTGGTGAGGGTAATGTAGCAGCAGTTAGAGTAGCATGCTGGTGAGAGTGATATAGCAAGAGTAAGTGTAGCATGCTGGTGAGGGTGGCATAGTAGCAGTAAGGAGAGTATGCTTGTGGGGGTTATATAGCATTAGTAAGTGTAGCTTGCTGACGAGGGTGGTATAGTAACAGTAAATGTAGCATGCAGGTGGGGGTTTATAGTAGCAGTAAGTCTATAATGCTGGTGCGGGTAATATAGTAGCAGGAAATGTAGCATACTGGTGAGGGCAATATAGCAGCAGTAAGTACAGCATTCTTGTAAGGGTACTATGGAAGCAGTAACTTTAGCATGCTGGTGGGGTCATTATAGTAGCATTATGTGTAGCAGGCAGGTGGGGGTAGTATAGCAGCAGTAAATGTAGCATGCTTTTAAGGGTAGTAAAGCAGCAATAAATTTAGTTTGCAGGTGAGGGCAGTATAACAGCGAAAAGTGTAGCATGTTGGTGAGGGTAGTGTAGCAGCAGTTAGTGTAGCATGCTGATGAGGGTCGTATAGCTGCATTATGTGTAACATGCTGCTTGGGTAGTATAGCAGCAGCAAGTGTAGCAAGTTGGTTAAGGTGGTATAGAGGCAATAAGTGTAGTTGCCGGTGAGGGTAGCATAGCAGCTGTAAGTGTAGCATGCTTTTAAGTTTAGTGTAGCAGCAGTAAGCGTGGCATGCTGGTCAGGGAGGTATAGCAGCATTATGTGCAGCATGCTGGTGAGTGTGGTATAGCACCAGTAAGTGCAGCATACTGAAAATTTAGTTTAGCAGCAGTAAATGTAATAAGCTGGTGAGGGTAGTATAGTAGCATTTTGTGTAACATGCTGGTGGGGGTAGCACAGCAGCAGCAAGTGTAGCATGTTGTTGGGGGTTGTATTCCAGCATTATTTGTAGCATGCTAGTATGGGTAGTATAGCAGCAGTAAATGTAGCATGCTTTTGAGGGTGATATAGCAGCATTATCTGTAGTATGCTCTTGAGGGTAGTATAGCAACAGAGAGTGTAGTATACCTGTGAGGGTTGTAAAGCAGCAGTAATTACGGCATGCTGGTAAGGATGGTATAACAGCAGTAAGTGTACCAGGCTAGTAAGTATATTATAGCAGCAGTAAGTGTAGCATGCTAGTAAAGGTACTATAGCAGCATCATGTTAAGCATGGTGTGAGGGTAGCGTAGCTGCAGTAAGTGAAGCAAGCTGGTGGGAGTGGTATAGCAGCAGTATGTTTAGCATGCTGTTCGGGGTACTATAACAGCAGTAACTGTAGAATGCTGGTGGTGGGGGGGGTTAGTATAGCAGCATTATGTACATCACGCTCGTGAGTGTAGTACTGCAGCGTTATGTGTAGCATGCTGGTGAGAGTAATGAAGCAGCAATAAGTGTAGCATGCTGGTGAAGGTGGTATAGCAAGAGTCAGAGTAGCATGCTGGTGAGGGTAGTATAGTAGCAGTAAGTGCAGCATGCTGGTGGGGATGGTATAGCAGCAGTAAGGGTAGCATGCTATTGAAGGTGATATAGTAACAGTAAGTGTAGCATACTGCTGGTCTTGGTATAGCAGCAGTAACTTGAGCATGCTGGTGGGAGTGGTATAACAGCAGCAAGCGTAGCATGCATGTAAGTGTAGTGTAGCAGCATTATGTGTAACATGCTGATGATGGTGGTATACTAGCAATAAGTGTGGCATGTTGGTGAGGGCGGTATAGCAGCAGTAAGTGTAACATACTGGCGTTGGGTAATATAGTAGCAGTAAGTGTAGCATATTGGGAAAGGTAATATAGTAATAATAAGTGTATCATGCTGTTGCGGGTACTGTAGTAGCTGTAAGTGTAGCATGCTGGTGAGAGTGGTATAGTAGCATTTTGTGTATTATGCTCTTGAGGGTGGTATAGCAGCAGCAAGTATAGCATGCTGATGGCGGTGGTATAGCAGCAGTAAGTGTAGTATGCTGGTGGGGGTAGTATAGTAGCAGTAAGTGTAGCATAATAGCGAGGTTAGTATAGTAGTAGTAAGTGTAGCATGCTGGTGGGGGGAGTATAGTAGCTATAGATGTAGCATTCTGGTGAGGGTAATATAATGAAATTTTGTGTAGCATGCTGGTGAGGGTGGTATAACAGCAGCAAGTATAGCATGCTTGTGAGGGCAGTGTAGCAGCAGTAAGTGTAGCATGCTGGTGATGATGGTACAGTAGCAGTAGATGTGGCATGCTGATGGGGATGGTATAGCAGCAATTAGTGTAGCATTCTGTTAGGGGTAGTATAGAAGCAGTATGTGTATCATATTGGCGAGGGTAGTATAGCAATAGTAAGTGTAGCATGCTGGTGGACGTAGTATAGCAGCAGTAAGTGTAAGATGCTGGTGGGAACAATATAGCAGCAGTAAGTGTAACAAACTTTTGAGTGTATTATAGGAGAATTATGTGCAGCATGCTGGTGAGGGTGATATACCATCAGTAATTGTAGCATGTTGGTGGGGTTGGTATAGCAGCAATAAGCGTAGAATGCTGCTGGGAGTGGTATAACAGCATCACGTGCAGCATGCTTGTAGGGGTAGTACAGCAGCATTATGTGTAGTATGCTGGTGGGGGTGGTATGGCACAACTAAGTGTATTATACTGGTGAGGGTAGTATGGGATTATTATGTGTAGCATGCTGGTAGGGGTGGAATAGCAGCAGGAAGTGTAGCATGATGATGGGGGTGATATTGCAGCTTTATATGTAGGATGCTGGTGGGAGGTGGCATAGCAGCAGTAAGTGTAGCATGCTGGTGGGGTGGTATAGCAGCATTATGTGTATCATGCTGGTGTAGTGGTATAGCAACATTATATGTAGCATGCTGGTGGGGGTAGTATCGCAGCTGTAAGTGTAGCGTGCTCTTGAGGGTAGTATAGTAGCAGTGTGTTTAGCATATTGGCGAAGGTAGAATAGCACCATTATGTGCATCATGTTGGTGAGGGTAGTATAGCAGCATTATGTGTAGCATGCTGGTGAGGGAAACGTAGCATCAGTAAGTGTAGCATGCTGGTGAGGGTGGTATAGCAGCAGTAACTGTAGCATGTTGGTGAGGGTAATGTAGCATCAGTAAGTGTAGCATACTGGTGAGGGCGGTATAGAAGCAGTAAGCGTAGCATGCTGGTGGGGGTAGTATAGTAGCTGTATGTGTAGCATGCTGGTGAAGGTGATATAGCAGCAGGAAGTGTAGCATGCTTGTGAGGGTAGTATATCGGCAGTAAGTGTAGCATGCCTTTAAGGGTTGTATAGCAACAGTAAGTGTAGCATGCTGGTGGGGGTAGTATAGCGGCAGTTGTTGTAGCATATATGAGAAGGCAGCATAGCATTAATAAGTGTAGCATGCTCTTGCGGGTAGTTTAGCATCAGTAAACGTAGCAGTCTGGAAAGGCTATTGTAGGAGCACTATGTGTAGCATGCTGTCGGGGGTGGTATACCAGCATTAAGTGTAACATGTTGGTGAGAGTGGTATAGCAGCAGTAAGAGTAGCATGCTGGTGTAGGTATTATATCAGGAGTAAGTGTATCATATTGGCGAGGTTGCTATGGTAGTAGTAAGTGTAGCATGCTGGCGAGGGTAGTATAGTAGCTGTAAGTGTAGCATTTTTGTGAGTGCACTGTAGCAGCAGTAAGTGTAGCATGCTGGTGGTAATGGTATAGTAGCAGTAAGTGTAGCAGGCTGGTGATAATAGTATAGTAGCAATAAGTGCAGCATGCTGGTGTGGTTAGTATAGCAGCAGTAGGCGTAGCATTCTGGTGGGGACAGTATAGCAGCAGCAAGTCTAGCAAGCTGGTGAGGGTATCATAGGAGCATTACGCGTAACATGCTGGTTGGGGTGGTAAACCAGCAGCAAGTGTAGCATGCTTGTGAGGGTAGTGTAGCAGCAGTAAGAGTAGCACGCTGGTGATGATGATATAGTAGCAGTAAGTGTAGCATACTGATGGTGGTAGAATAGCAGCAGTAGGTGTAGCATGCTGGTGGGGACAGCATAGCAGCAGCAAGTGTAGCAAGCTAGTGAGGGTATTATAGGAGCATTATGTGTAGCATGCTGGAGGGAATGGTATTTCAGCAGTAAGTGTAGCATGTTGGTGAGGGTGCTATATCAGCAGTAAGTGTAGCATACTGCTACGGATGGTGTGGCAGCATTACTTGTAGCATGCTGGTGGGGATAGTACAGCAGCATTGTTTGTAGTATGCTGGTGAGGATGGAATACAAGCAGTAAGTGTAGCATGCTGATGGGGGTGGTATAGCAGCATTATGTGTAGCTTACTGGTGAGGGTTGTATAGAAACGTTATGTGTAGCATGTGTTGGGGCTGGTATAGCAGCAGTAAGTGTAACATGCTAGTGGGGGTGGTATAGTAACATTATGTGTAGCATGCTGATGGGGGGTAGTATAGTAGTAGTAAGTGTTGCCTGCTGTCGGGAACAGTATAGCAACAGTAAGTGTAGCATGCTGGGAGGGTAGTATAGGAGCATAATGAGTAGCATGCCGGTGGAGGTGGTATACCAGCAGTAAAACTTTTCCTTCTCCATGGAAACATGCTTTGATACATCCAATCCCTAAGAAGGGTGACCGTTCTGACCCCTCTA
>JAYMFT010367523.1:0-22096 GCA_038088735.1 Panulirus argus
ATATATATATATATATATATATATACTCTGTAGATAGAGCTGCTTGACTACCTGAAGATTGCTGCACCACGGGTGAGTGGTCGCCATCTCCGAGGTTGTTCATCGTCGGTAGAAGGGATCAGTCTCATTGAGGATCATGTCTATTCAAGGGGGTACACCATTTCCCTGCTCCTGCGTGGAGCGCAGCCTGACAGCTTCGGGGCCTCCCGTAAAAGGGGTCCTGGGGCTGATAATGATCATAAAGATGATGATGATAATGATAATTGGAATAATTAAGTTATTTGCTCTATTTAACATGTAGAAGAATATAATTCCTCGACAGCAGGCCCATGTGTGATATACCCTCGAGTCAGCCAGGCTGGGAGAGAGGTCCAGCTGATGCATTCAGTAAAGTCTTTGATGCAATATTGAGTGACTTCATCCGGGTCGAGTGGTGGACGGGGAGCTGGTAAGCCTTTCTTTGTAGCGGTCACACTCGGCCTTTGGGCAAGTGGTGGAATATGTCTGTTCTACTTTCATGTTAAAAGCATTCATGTTCTGTTAAATGTTATGGAACAGAGCAGCTCATTCGCTGCCGCAGGATCACTTTGCGTGCTGCGGTCAAAGCCCTCGGAGGCCTTTTGATAAGTGTTCCGGATATGAGGGAGGAAAGAGTGAGAGAGGAAGGCCAAAAGAAGGGAGCTTAGAGATGAGACCCCGATGCCAAACCCTATCAAAAGCTTTAGATATGTCAAGGGCGTCTACACTAGATTACCCCAAAACTGTCAGAGATGATGACTAGACATTAGAAAGATAGGAAAGAATATCACCAGTGGATCTCGCTTTACGGAAGCCATACTGGTAATCAGCGAGAAGAGTGTGAGATTCAAGGTGTCTGAGGCTATGGGTTTTGAGGAGGGATTCAAAGACTTTGGATATGGTAGATGTCAAGGCAACAGGACTATAGTTCGAGGAATTAAAATGGTCACCCTTCTTAGGGATGGAATGTATCAATGCATACTTCCAAGGAGAAGGAAAAGGTTTGCTTTTTAAATGGAAACTGAACAGACGAGCGAGCACAGGTACAAGTTCAGAGGCACACTCAATACACGGGGATGGACGCCATCAGGACCATAAGCCTTGCTTGTGTCCAGAGAAAGAAGAGCTTTTCGGACAGTCCGAAAAGAGATTACAGGAAGAGTCAAACAATTGAGAAAAACTAAATAAAATTTGGGAGTGTTTGAGAAACCAGTAAGGGATAAATATTAATACAATGTGGGAGTGTGCAAGAAACTAGTCAAGAATTAACCTCAAAACAATGTAGTAGTGTGTGAGAAACCAGTGAACGGTAAATCTAATACAATATGGGAGTGTGTGAGAATCGAGTGAGGGATAAATCTTAATACAATATGGAAATGTGTGAGAAACTAGTGAGGGATAATCCTCTACAATATGGGAGTGTGTGAGAAACCAGTGAGGGATAAACCTCAATAAAATATGGGAGTGTTTGAAAAACCAGTGAGGGATAAACCTCAGTATAATATGGGAGTGTGTGAGAACCAGTGAGGGATAAACCTCAGTACAATATTTGAGTGTATGAGAAATCAGTGAGGGATAAACCAAAATACAAAATGAGAGTGTGTGAGAAACCAGTGAGAGATAAACCTCAATACAATATGGGAGTGTGTGAGAAACCAGTGATTGATAAACCTCAATACAATATGCAGGTGTGTGAGAAACCAATGAGGGATAAACCTGAATAATATATGTGAATGTGTGAGGAACCAGTGAGGGATATCTTGATACAATATGGAAGTTTGTGAGAAACTAGTGAGGGATAAACCTTAATACAATATGGGAGTGTTTGAGAAACCAGTGAGGGATAAACCTCAATACAATATGGGAGTGTGTGAGAAAACAGGAATAAACATCAATACAATATGGGAGTATTTGAAAAAACAGTGAAAGATAAACCTCAATACAATATGGAGGTGTGTGAGAAATCAGGGAGGAATAAATCTCAATACAATATGGGTTTGTGTAAGAAACCAGTGAAGGAAAAACCTCAGTAGATTATGGGAGTTTGTGAGTAACAAGTAAGGGAAAAACCCCAAAACAACATGGGAGTGTATGAGAAACCAGTGAGGAATAAATCTCAATACAATATGGTAGTGTGTTAGAAAGCAGTGAATTGTAAACCTCAGTACAATATGGGAGTTGTGAGAAACAAGTGAGTGAAAAACCTCAAAACAATATGGGAGTGTGTGAAATACAAGTGAGGCAGAAACCTCAATACAATATGGGAGTGTGTTTCAAACAATTGAGAGCTTGTGAGAAACTAGTGAGGGATAAACATCAATACAATATGGGAGTGTATAAGAAACTAGTGAGGAATGAACCTCAATACAATATGGTAGTGTGTGAGAAATACGTGAGGGGTAAACCTCAATACCATTTGGGAGTGTAGGAAAAACCTGTGAGGGAAAAACCTAAATATAATATGGGAGTGAAGGATGAACCTCAATAGAATATGGGAGTGTGTGAGGAACCAGTGAGGGATAAATCTTAAGACAATATGGAAGTGTTTGCGAAACTAGTGAGCGATAAACCTCAATATAATATGTGAGTGTTTGAGAAACCAGAAAAGTATAAATCTCAATACAATATGGGAGTGTGTGACACCACCAGTGAGGGATAAACAACAATAAAATAAGGAAGTATGTGAGAAACCAGTGAGGGATAAACCTAAATACAATATGAGAGCGTGTGAGGAACCACTGAGGTTTAAACCTCAATACAATATGGGAGTGTGTGAGGAACCAGTGATGGATAAACCTCAATACAATATGGAGGTGTTTGGGAAACCAGTGAGGGATAAACCTTAATACAATATCGGATTGTGTGAGAAACCAGTGAGGGATAAACCTCAATACAATATGGGAGTGTGTGACACACTAATGAGGGATAAACCTTTAGAATAATATGGGAGTGTGTGAGAAAACAGTGAGGAATAAATCTCAGTACAATATGGGTTTGTGCGAGAAACCATTGAAGGAAAAACCTCAATAGATTATGGGAGTTTGTGATTAACCTGTGAGGGATAAACCTCAAAACAATGTAGGAGTGTATGAGAAACCAGTGACAAATAAATCTCAGTACAATATGGTAGTGTGTGAGAAAACAGTGAGGGATAAACCTTAATACAATATGGGAGTGTGTGAGAAACCAACGAGGGACAAACCTCAATACGATATGGGAGTGTGTAAGAAACCAGTGAGGGAAAAATCTCAATACAATATAGGAGTGTGTAAGAAACCAGTGAGTGATAAACCTCAAAAAAAAATGGGAGTGTGTGAGAAGACAGTGGGGGGTAAATCTTAATACAATATGGAAGTGTGTGAGAAACTTTTGAGGGATAAACCTCATTACAATTTGAGAGTGTGTGAGAAACTAGTGAGGAGTAAACTTCAATACTATATGGAAGTGTATGAGAAACCAGTGAGGGATAAACTTCAATAAAATATGGGAGTGTGAGAAACAAGTGAGGGAAAAATCTAAATACAATATGGGAGCATGTGAGAAACCAGTGAGAGATAAACCTCAGTACAATATGGGAGTGTGTGAGAAACCAGTGAGGGATAAAACCTCAGTGCAATATGGGAGTGAGTGAGAAACCAGTGAGGGATAAATCTCAATACAATATGGAGGTGTGTGAGATGCTAGTGATGGATAAACCTCGATAAAATATGGGAGTGTTTGAAAAACCAATGAGGGATAAACCTTAATACAATATGGGAGTGTCTGACAAACCAGTGAGGGATAAATATCAATTCAATATGGGAGTATGTGAGAAACTAGTGAGGGATAAATGTAAATACAATATGGAAGCGTGTGAGGAACCTGTGAGGGATAAACCTCAATACAATATGGGAGTGTTTCTGAAACCAGTGAGGGATAAACCTCAATACAATGTGGGAGTGTGTGAGACCCCTCTGAGGGATAAACATCGATACAATATGGGAGTATGTGAGAAACCAGTGAGGGATAAACCTCAATACAATATGGGAGTGTGTGAGAAACCACTGAGGGATAAACATCAATAAAATATGGGAGTATGTGAGAAACCTGTGAGGGATAAACATCAATACAATATGGAAGCGTGTGAGAAAACATTGAGGAATAAACCTCAATACAATAAGGGAGTGTGTTAGAAACAAGTGAGGGATAAACCTCAATACAATATGCTAGCGTAGAAGAAACCTATGATGGATAAACCTCAATACAATATGTGAGCGTAGAAGAAACCTGTGAAGGATAAACCTCAATACAATATGTGAGCGTAGAAGAAACCTGTGAAGGATAAACCTCAATACAATATGGGAGCGTGTGAGAAACCAGTGATGGATAAACCTCAATACAATATGTGAGCGTGTGAGAAACCAGGGAATGACAAACCTGAAAATAATTTAGGAGTGTATGAGAAACCAGTGAGGGATAAACCTCAATACAATATGTGAGCGTACGAGAAACCTGTGAAGGATAAACATCAATACAATATGGGAGCATATGAGAAACCAGTGAAGGATAAACCTCAATACAATATATGAGTGTATGAGAAACCAGAGAGGGATAAAGCTCAATGCAATATGTAAGTGTGTCAATAATCAGTAATGCATAAATCTCAGTACAATATTTGAACAAGTGAGAAACCAGGGAGTGATAAACATGAATAAAATTTGGGAGTGAATGAGAAACCCATGAGGATTAAACCTCAATGCAATATATGAGTGTGTGAGAAACCAGTGAGGAGTAAACTTTTATATAATATGGGAGTGTGTCAGAAACTATTTCGGGATGACCCTCAATACAATATGGAAGGTGTGAGAAACCAGTGAGGGATAAGCCTCATTACAATATGGGAGTATGTTAAAAACCAGTGAGGGATAAATCTTAATAGAATATGGGAGCGTGTGAGAAACAAGTGAGGGATAAACCTCAATACAATATGGGAGCTTGTGAGAAACCAGTGAGGGATAAACCTCAAATCAATATGGGAGAGTGTGAGAACCCAATTAGGGACAAACCTCAAAAAAATATGATGTGTGTGAGAAACCAGTGATAAATAAAACTCAATACAATATGGGTGTGTGTGATAAACCTGTGAGGGATAAGCCCAAGTACAAGATGGGAGCGTTTAAGAAACGAGTGAGGGATAAACCTCGATACAGTATAGGAGTGTGTGAGAAACCAGTAAGGGATAAACCTTAATACAAAATGGGAGCATGTGAGAAACCATTAAGGGATAAAACTCGATACAATATTGGAGTGTGTGAGAAATCAGTGAGTGATAAACCTCAATACAATATTGAAGAGAGTGAGAAACCAGTGAGGGATAAACCTCAATATAATATGGGAGTATGTGAGAAACCGGTGTGGGATAAACCTCAATACAATATGGGAGCGTGTGAGAAAATATTGAGGGATAAACCTCAATACAATATGGAAATGTTTGAAAAACCATTGAGGGATAAACCTCATTACCATATGGGAGCATTTGAGAAACCAGTAAGGGATAAACCTCAGTACAATATGGGAGTATATGAGAAACCAGTGATGGATAAACCAATGAGTGATGAACCTCAATACAATAAGGGAGTGTACAATAAATCATTGAGGGATAAACCTCAATAAAATATGGGAGTATGTGACAAACCAATGAGGGATAAACTTTAATAAAATATGGGAGTGTAGGAGAAACAAATGTGGGATAAACCTAAATACATATGGGAGCTTGTGAGTGACCACTGAGGGATGAACCTCAATACAATATGGGAGTGTGTGAGATACCATTGAGCTATAAACATCAATATGATATTGTATTTTTTTAGAAACCAGTGAGGGATAAACCTAAATACAATATGGGAGCTTGTGAGGAACCATAGAGGGATAAACCTCAATACAATATGGGAGTGTGTGAGAAACCAGTGAGGGATAAGCCTCAAAACAATATGGTAATGTGTCAGAAACCAGTGAGGGATAAACCTCAATACAATATGGGAGTGTGTTTGAAATCAGTGAGAAATAAGCAAAAATACAATACGGAAGCGTGTGAGAAACCAGTGATTGATAAACCTCAATATATTATGGGAGTGTGTGAGAAGCCAGTGAGGGATAAACCTCAATACTATATGGGAGTGTGTGAGAAACCAATGAGAGATAAATCTAAATGCAATATGGAAATCTTTGAGAAACCAGTGAGGGAAGAACTTCAATATAATATGGGGAGCGTGTGAGAAACCAGAGATGGATAAACCTCAATGCAATTTGGGATAGTGTTAGAAAAAGGTGAGGGATAAAACTCAAAAAAATATCAGGTGTGTGAGAAACCAGTGATGAATAAACCTCAATACAATATGGGTGTGTATGAGAAACTAGTGAGGGATTAACCACAATACAAGATGGGAGCGTTTAAGAAACGGGTGAGGGATAAATCCCATTACAATATGGGAGTGTTTGAGAAACCAGTAAGGGTTAAACCTCAATACAAAATGGGAGCTTGTGAGAAACCATTAAGGGATAAACCTCGATACAATATGGCAGTGTGTGAGAAACCAGTGAGGGATAAACCTCAATACAATATTGGAGAGTGTGAGAAACCAGTGAGGGATAAACATCAATACAATATAGGAGTATATGAGAAATCAGTGAGGGATAAACCTCAATACAATATGGGATCGTTTGAGAAACTAGAGATGCATAAACCTCGACACAATATGGGAGAGTGTGAAAAACCAGTGAGGGATAAACTTTAAAAAAATATGAAGTGTGTGAGAAACCAGTGATGAATAAAACTCAATACAGTATGGGTGTGTGTGAGAGACCAGTGTGGGATAAATCCCAATACAAGATGGGAGCGTTTAAGAAATGAGTGAAGGATAAAACTCAATACAATATGGGAGTGTGTGAGAAACCAGCAAGGGATAAAACTCAATAAAAAATGGGAGCGTGTGAAAAACAATTAAGGGATAACCCTCGATACAATATGGGAGTGTTTGAGAAACCACTGAGGGATAAACCTCAATACAGTATTGGAGAGTGTGAGAAACAATTGAGGGATAAACCTCCATACAATATGGGAGCGTGTGACAAACCAGTAAGGGATTAACCTCAATACAATATGGGAGTATGTGAGAAACCAGTCTTGGATAAACCTTAGTACAATATGGGAGAGTGTGAAAAACCAGTGAGGAATGAACCTGAATACAATATGGGAAAGTGTGAGAAACCAGTGAGGAATAAATCTTAATAAAATATGGAAGTGTGTGAGAAACTAGTGAGGGATAAGCTTCAATACAATATGGGAATGTGTGAAAAACCAGTGAGGGATAAACCTCAATACAATATGGGAATGTGTGAGAAACCAGTGAAGGATAAACCTCAATACAATATGGGAAAATATGAGAAAGAGGTGAGGAATTATCATCAATACAATATGGGAGTGTGTGAGACACTAGTCAGAGATAAATCTCAATAGAATATGGGATCGTGTGAGAAACTAGTGAGGGATAGACCTCAATACAATAAGGGAGTGTGTTAGAAACCAGTGAGGGATAAACCTCAATAGAATAAGGGAGTGTGTTAGAAACCAGTGAGGGATAAACCTCAAAAAAATATGGATTGTGTGAGAAACCGGTGATGAATATACACCAATACAATATGGGAATGTGTGAGAAACCTGTGAAGGATAAACCTCAATACAATATGGGTGTGTGTGAAAAAACAGCGAGGGATAAACATTATTTCAATACGGGAGCAAGTGAGAAACGAGCAAGTGATAAGCCTCAATACAATAAGGGAGTGTGTTAGAAACCAATAAGGGATTAACCTCAATACAATATGATAATGTGTGAGAAACCAGTGAGGGATAAACCTCAATACAATATGGGAGCGTGTGAGAAACCGGTAAGGGATAAATCTCAATACAATATGGAAGTATGTGAGAAACCAGTGATGGATAAACCTCAGTACAATATAAGAAAGTATAAGAAACCAGTGAGGGATAAACCTCGATATAATATGGGAAAGTGTGAGAAACCAGTGAGGGATAAATCTTAATACAATATGGAAATATGTGAGAAACTAGTGAGGGATAAACTTCAATACAATATGGGAGTGTATGAGAAACCAGTGAGGGATAAATCTCAACACAATATTTGATCGTGTGAGAAACCAGTGAGGGATAGACCTCAATACGAAAAGAGAGCATGTGAGAAACCATCGAGGGATAAACCTCAAAAAAATATGGTGTAAGAAACCAGTGATGAATATACCTTAATACAATATGGGAGTGTGTGAGAAACTAGTGAAGGATAAACCTCAATACGAAATAGGTGTGTGTGAAAAAAAACACTGAGGGATAAACATCATTACAATATGGGAGAGTGTGAGAAACCAGTGAGGGATAAACCTCAATACAATATGGGAGCGTGTGAGAAACCAGCAAGGGATTAACCTCAATACATAAACATCATTCCAATATGGGAGTAAGTTAGAAACCAATGAGGGATAAACCTCAATACAATAAGGGAGTGTGTTAGAAACCATTGAAGGATAAACCTCAATACAATATGATAATGTGTAAGAAACCAGTGAGGGATAAACCTCAATACAATATGGGAGGGTGTGAGAAACTGGTAAGGAATAAACTTCAATACAATATGGGAGTATGTGAGAAACATGTGATGGATAAGCCTCAATAAAATATAAGAGATTGTGAGAAAGCAGTGAGGGATAAACCACTATAAAATATGGGAAAATGTGAGAAAGCAGTGAAAGATAAATCTTAATACAATATGGAAGTGTGTGAGAAACTAGTGAGGGATAAACATCAATACAATATGGGAGTGTGTGAGAAACCAGTGAGGGATAAATCTCAATACAATATTTGATCGTGTGAGAAACCAGTGAGGGATAGACCTCAATACAATAAGGGAGTGTGTTAGAAACGAGTGAGGGATAAACCTCAAAAGGATAACGAGTGTGTGAGAAACCAGTGATGAATAAGCCTCAATACAATATGGGAGTGTGTGAGAAGCCAGTGAAGGATAAACTCCAATACAGTATGGATGTATGTGAAAAACCAGTGAGGGATAACATCATTACAATATTGGAGTGTGTGAGAAACCAGTGAGGGATAAACCTCAATACAATATGGACGCGTGTGAGAAACCAGTGAGAGATAATCCTCAATACAATAAGGGAGTCTGTTAGAAACAAATGAGGGATAAACCTTAAAGGGATATGGAGTGTGTGTGAAACCAATGATGAATAAACCTCAATACAGTATGGGAGTGTGTGAGAAATCAGTGAAGGATAAACCTCAATACAGTATGGATGCGTGTAAAAAACCAGTGGGGGATAAGCATCATTACTATATGGGAGTGTGTGAGAAACCAGTGAGGGATAAACCTAAATACAATATGGAAGCGTGTGAGAAACCAGTGAGGGATAAACCTCAATACATTAAGAGAGTGTGTTGAAAACTATTGCGGGATAAACCTCAATAAAATATGTGAGCGTACGAGAAACAAGTGAAGGATAAACCTCAATACAATATAGGAGCGTGTGAGAAACCAGTGATGGATACACCTTAATACAATATGGATGCGTGTGAGAAACCAGTGAGTGAAAAACCTAAAAATAATTTGGGATTGTATGAAAAACCAGTGTTGGATAAACCTCAATACAGTATATAAGTGTGTGAGAAACCATTGAGGGATAAACCTTAATATAATATGGGAGTGTGTGAAAAACCAGTGAGGGATGACCCTTAATACAATATGGGAGCTTTTGAGAAACTAGTGAGGGATAAACCTCAATACAATATGGGAGTGTGTGAAAAACCAGTGTGGGATAAACCTTAATACAATATTGGAGCATGTGAGAAACCAGTGAGGGATGAACCTCAATACAATATGTGAGCGTACGAGAAACATATGAAGGGTAAACCTAAATACAATATGGGAACGTTTGAGAAACCAGAGCAAGATAAACCTTAATACAATATGGGAGTGTGTGAGAAACAAGTGAGGGATAAGCCGTAATACAATATGGAAGCTTGTGAGAAACTAGTGAGGGATAAACCTCAAATCAATATGTGAGTGTATGAGAAACCAGAGATGGATGAACCTCAATATAATATGGGATAGTGTGAGAAAACAGTGAGGAATAAACCCCAATACAAGATGGGAGCGTTTAAGAAACGAGTGAGGGATAAACCTCAATACAAAATGGGAGCATGTGAGAAACCATTAAGGGATAAACCTCGATACAATATCGAAGAGTGTCAGAAACCAGTGAGGGATAAACTTCAATACAATATGGGAGTGTATGAGAAACAAATGCTATATAAACCAAAATACAATATGGGAGCTTGTGAGTGACCACTGAGAGATGAACCTCAATACAATATGGGAGTGTGTGAGAAACCATTGAGCTGTAAACATCAATACAATATTGTAGTTTTGGAGAAACCAGTGAGGGATAAACCTAAATACAATATGGGAGCGTGTTAGTAACCATAGAGGGATGAACCTCAATAAGATATGGGAGTGTGTGTGAGACGAGAGAGGGATAAACCTTATTACAAAATAGGAGTGTGTCAGAAACCAATGAGGGATAAACGTCAACATAATATGGCATTGTTTGAGATAACAGTGAGGGAAAATCTTCAGTACGATATGGGAGTGTGTGAGAAACTAGTGAGGGAAAAACTTCAATATAATATGGGATTAAGTGAGAAACCAGTGAGGGATAATCCTCAAAACAATATGGGAGTGTGTCAGAAACCAGTGAGGGATAAACCTCAATACAATATGGGAGTGTGATTGAAACCAGTGAGGAATAAACATAAATACAACATGGAGGCGTGTGAGAAACAGGTGGTTGATAAACCTCAATATATTATGGGAGTGTTTGAGAAGCTAGTGAGGGATAAACCTCAATACAATATGGGAGTGTGTGAGAAACCAATGAGGGATAAATCTAAATACAATATGGGAGTGTGTGAGAAACCAATGAGGGAAAAACCTCAGACAATATGGAAGCTTGTGAGAAACCAGTGAGGGATAAACCTTAATACAATAGGGAAGCGTGTAAGTAACCAGAGATGGATAAACCTCAATACAATATGAGATAGTGAGAAACAGGTGAGGGATAAACCTCAAAACAATATGAGGTGTGTGAAAAACCAGTGATGAATAAACCTCAATACAATATGGGTGTGTGTGAGAAACCAGTGTGGGATTAACCCCATTACAGAAACCAGTGTGGGATTAACCCCATTACAAGATGGGAGCGTTTAAGAAACGAGTGAGGGATAAACCTCAATTCAATGTGGGAGTGTGTTAGAAACCAGTAAGGGATAAACCTCAATACAAAATGGGAGCCTGTGAGAAACAATTAAGGTATAAACCTCAATACAATATGGGAGTGTTTGAGAAACCACTGAGGGATAAACCTCGATTCAGTATTGGAGAGTGTGAGAAATAATTCAGGGATGAACCTACATACAATATGGGAGCATGTGACAAACCAGTAAGGGATTAACCTCAGTACAGTATGAGAGTATGTGAGAAATCAGTTTTGGATAAACCTTTATACAATATGGGAGAGTGTGAAAAACCATTGAGGGATAAACGTCTATACAATATGGGAAAGTGTGAGAAACCAGTGAGGGATAAATCTTAATAAAATATGGAAGTGTGTGAGAAACTAGTGAGGGATACTCTTCAATACAATATGGGAATGTGTGAGAAACAAGTAAGGGATAAACCTCAATACAATATGAGAATGTGTGAGAAACCACTGAAGGATAAACCTCAATAAAATATAGAAAAATATAAGAAACAAGTTAAGGATAATCATCAATACAATACGGGAGTGTGTGTGAAACCAGTTAGAGATAAACCTCAATACAATATGGGATCGTGTGAGAAACTAGTGTGAGATAGACCTCAAGAAAATAAGGGAGTGTGTTAGAAACCAGTGAGGGATAAACCTCAAAAAAATATGGATTATGTGAGAAACCAGTGTTGAATATGCCTCAATAGAATATGGGAATGTGTGAGAAACCTGTGAAGGATAAACCTCAATACAATATGGGTGTGTGTGAAAGAACAGGGAGGGATAAACATTATTTCAATATGGGAGTAAGTTAGAAACGAGTGAGGGATAAACCTCAATACAATAAGGGAGCGTGTTAAAAACCAATGAGGGATAAACCTCAATACAATATGATAATGTGTGAGAAACCAGTGAGGGATAAACTTCAATACAATATGGGAGCATGTGAAAAACTGGTAAGGGATGAACTTCAATAAAATATGGGAGTATGTGAGAAACCAGTGATGGATAAACCTCAATACAATATAAGAGAGTGTGAGAAACAAGTGAGGGATAAACCTCGATACAATACGGGAAAGTGCGAGAAACCAGTGAGAGATAAATCTTAATACAATATTGAAGTGTGTGAGAAACTAGTGAGGGATAAACTTCAATACACTATGGGAGATTGTGAGAGACCAGTGAGGGATAAATCTCAATACAATATTTGATCATATGAGAAAGCGGTGAGGGATAGATCTCAATACAAGAAGGGAATGTGTTAAAAACCATTGAGGGATAAACCTCAAAAACATATGGAGTGTGTGAGAAACCAGTGAAGGATAAACCTCAATACAATATGGGAGCGTGTGAGAAAACAGTAGGGGATTAACCTCAATATAATATGGGAGTATGTGAGAAACCAGTCATAGATAAACCTCAATACAATATAAGAGAGTGTGAGAAACAAGTGAGGGATAAACCTCGATACAATACGGGAAAGTGTGAGAAACCAATGAGGGATAAATCTTAATACAATATTGAAGTGTGTGAGAAACTAGTGAGGGATAAACTTCAATACAATATGGGAAAGTGTGAGAAACCAGTGAGGGATAAATATTAATACAATATGGAAGTGTGTGAGAAATTAGTGAGGGATAAACTTCAATACAATATGGGAGTGAGAAACCAGTAAGGGATAAACCCCAATACAATATGGGAATGTGTGAGAAACCAGGGGAGGATAAACCTCAATACAATATGGGAAAGTATGAGAAACAAGTGAGGGATAATTATCAATACAATATGGGAGTGTGTGAGAAACCAGTCATAGATAAACTTCAATACAATATGGGATAGTGTGAGAAATCAGTGAGGGATACACCTCAGTACAAGAAGGGAGTGTGTTAGAAACAATTGAGGGATAAACCTCAAAAAAATATGGAGTGTGTGAGAAAACAGTGATGGATATACCCTAATACAACATGGGAATGTGTGAGAAACCTGTGAAGGATAAGCCTCAATACAATATGGGTGAGTGTGAAAAATAGCGAGGGATAAACATTATTTCAATATGGGAGTAAGTGAAAAACCAGTGAGAGATAAACCTAAATACAATAAGGGAGCATGTTAGAAATCATTGAGGGATAAACCTCAATACAATATGGGAGCGTATGAAAAACCGGTAAGGGATAAACATTGATACAATATGGGAGAATGTGAGAAACCAGTGATGGATAAGCCTCAATACAATATAAGAGAGTGTGAGAAACCAGTGAGGGATAAACCTCTATAAAATATGTGAAAGTGTGAGAAACTAGTGAGGGATAAATTGTAATACAAAATGGAAGTATGTGAGAAACTAGTGAGGGATAAACTTCAATACAATATGGGAGTGTGTGTGAAACCAGTGAGGGATAAATTTCAATACAGTATTTGATCGTGTGAGAAACCAGTGAGGGATAGACCTCAATACAATAAGGGAGTGTGTTAAAAATCAGTGAGGGATAAACCTCAAAAAGATATGGAATGTGTGAGAAAACAGTGATGGATATACCCTAATACAATATGGAAATGTTTGAGAAACCTGTGAAGGATAAACCTCAGTACAATATGGGTGAGTGTGAAAAAACAGCGAGGGATAAACATCATTCCAATATGGGAGTGAGAAACCAGTGAGGGATGAACCTCAATACAATAAGGGAGCGTGTTAGAAACCATTGATGGATAAATCTCAATACAATATAATTATGTGTGAGAAACCAGTGAGGGATAAACCTCAATACAATATGAGAGCGTGTGAAAAACCGGTAAGGGATAAACTTCAATACAATATGGGAGTATGTGAGAAGCCAGTGTTGGATAAGCCTCACTACAATATAAGAGAGTGTGAAAAACCAGTGAGGGATAAACCTCTGTACAATATGGGAAAGTTTGAGAAACCAGTGAGGGATAAATTTTAATAGAATATGGAAGTGTGTGAGAAACTAGTGAGGGAAAAACTTCAGTACAATATGAGAGTGTGTGAGAAACCAGTGATGAATAAACTGCAGTATAGTATGGGAGTGTGTGAGAAACCAGTGAAGGATAAACCTCAATACAATACATGTGTTTGTGAAAAACCAGTGAGGGATAAACATCATTACAATATGGGAGTGTGTGAGAAACCAGTGAGGGATAAACCTCAGTTGAATATGGGAGCGTGTGAGAAACCAGTGAGGGATAAACCTCAATACAATAAGGGAGTGTGTTAAAAACAATTGAGGGATAAACCTCAATACAAAAAGGGAGTGTGTTAAAAACAATTGAGGGATAAAACTCAATACAATAAGCGAGTGTGTTAAAAACAATTGAGGAATAAACCTCAATACAATATGTGAGCGTATGAGAAACAAGTGAAGGATAAACCTCAATACAATATGGGAACATGTGAGAAACCACTGATTGATAAACCTCAATACAATATGGGAGCGTCTGAGAAACCAGGGAGTGAAAAGCCTTAAAATAATTTAGGATTGTATGAGAAACCAGTGATGGATAAACCGCATTACAATATATGAGTGTGTAAGAAACCATTGAGGGATAAACCTTAATATAATATGGGAGTGTGTGAGAAACCAGTGTGGGATGACCCTGAATATAATATCGGAACGTTTGAGAAACCAGTGAGGTATAAACCTCAATTCAATATGGTAGTGTTTGAAAAACCAGTTAGGGATAAACCTTAATACAATATGGGAGAGTGTGAGAAACCAGTGAGGGATAAACCTCAATACAATATGTGAGCATACGAGAAACATAAGGATAAACTTCAATTCAATATGGGAACATTTGAGAAACCAGAGATAGACAAACCTCAATACAATATGGAGCGTGTGAGAAACAAGTGAGGGATAAACCTCAATACAATATGGAAGCATGTGAGAAACCAGTGAGGGATAAACCTCAAATCAATATGGAAGCGTGTGAGAAACCAGAGATGGATAAACCTCAAAACAGTATGGGATAGTGTGAGAAACCATTGAGGAATAAGCCCCAATATAAGATGGGATCGTTTAACAAAAGAATGAGGGATAAACCTCAATACAATATGGGAGTGTGTGAGAAACCAGTAAGGGAAAAACCGCAATACAAAATGGGTGCGTGTGAGAAACCATTAAGGGATAAACTTTGATACAATATGGGAGTGTGTGAGAAACCAGTGAGGGATAAACTTCAATACAAGATTAGAGAGTATGAGATACCAGTGAGGGATAAACCGTAATACAATATGGGAGTATATGAGAAACCAGTATGGGATAAACCTCAATACAATAAGGGAGCGTGTGAGAAACCATTCAGGGATAAATCTCAATACCATATGATAATGTGTGAGAAACCAGTGAGGGATAAACCTCAATACAATATGGGAGTGTGTGAAAAAGCGGTAATAGATAAACTTCAATACAGTATGGGAGTATGTGAGAAACCAATGATGGGTAAACCACAATACAATATGGGAGAGTATGAGAAAGAAGTGAGGGATAAACCTCTATACAATAGGGGAAAGTGTGAGACACCAGTGAGGGATAAATCTTAATACAATATGGAAGTGTGTGAGAAACTGGTAAGGGATAAAATTCAATACAATATGGGAGTATATGAGAAACCAGTGAGGGATAAACCTTGATATAATATGGGAATGTGTGAAAATCCATTGAAGGATAAACCTCAATACAATATGCGAAAGTGTGAGAAACCAGTGAGGGATAAACATTAATACAATATTGGAGTGTGTGAGAAACCAGTGAGATATAAACATCAATACAATATGGGATCATGTGAGAAACCAGTGAGGGATAGACCTCAATACAATAAGGTAATATGTTTGAAACCATTAAGGGATAAACCTCAAAAAAATATGGAGTGTGTGAGAAGCCAGTGATGAATATACCTCAATACAATATGGGAATGTGTGAGAAACTTGAGAAGGATAAACCTCAATACAATATGGGTGTGTGTGAAAAAACATCGAGGGATAAAAATCACTACAACATGGGAATAAGTGAGAAACCAGTGAGGGATAAACCTCAATACAATAAGGGAGCGTGTGAGAAACCATTGAGGGATAAACCTCAATACAATATGATAATGTGTGAGAAAGCAGCGAGGGATAAACCTTGATACAATACTATAAATTGTTAGAAACCAGTGAGGGATAAATCTTAATACAATATGGAAGTATGTGAGAAACCAGTGATGGATAAACCTTAATACAATATAAGAGTGTGAGACCAGTGAGGGATAAACCTCTATAAAATATGGGAAAGTTTGACAAACCAGTGAGGGACAAATCTTGATATAATATGGAAGTGTGTGAGAATGTAGTGAGGGATAAACTACAAAACAATATGGGAGTGTTTGAGAATCCAGTGAGGGATAAACCTCAATACAATAGGGGGAATGGGTGAAAAACCAGTGAAGGATAAACCTTAATACAATATGGGAAAGTATGAGAAACAAGTGAGGGATAGTCATCAATATAATATGGGAGTGTGTGAGAAAGGAGTCAGAGATAAACCATAATATAATATGGGATCGTGTGAGAAACCAGTGAGGGATAGACCTCAATACAATTCGGGAGTGTGTTAGAAACCAGTGAAAGATAAACCTCAAAAAATATGGAGTGAGTGAGAAAACAGTGATGAATATACCTCTATACAATATGATATGGGAGTGCGTGACAAACCAGTCAGAGATAAACCATAATACAATATGGGATCGTGTGAGAAACCAGTGAGGGATGGACCTCAATATAATTCGGGAATGTGTGAGAAACCTGTGAAGTATAAATCTCAATACAATATGGGTGTGTGTGAAAAAACAGCGAGGGATAAACATTATTCCAATATGGGAGCAAGTGAGAAACCATTGAGGGATAAACATCAATACAATAAGGGAGTGTGTTAGAAGCCATTGAGGGATAAACCTCAATAGAATATGATAATATGTGAGAAACCAGTGAGGGAAAAACCTCAATACAATATGGGAACGTGTGAGAAACCGGTAAGGGATAAACCTCAATACAATATGAGAGTATGTGAGAAACCAGTGATGGTAACACGTTAATACAATATAAGAGAGTGTGAGAAATCAGTGAGGGATAAACCTCTATACAATATGGGAAAGTGTGAGAAACCAGTGAGGGATAAATCTTAATACAATATGGGAGAGTGTGAGAAACCAGTGAGGGATAAATCTCAATACAATATTTGATCTTGTGAGAAACCAGTGAGAGACAGACCTCAATACAATAAGGGAGTGTGTTAGAAATCAGTGAGGGATAAACCTCAAAAAAATACGGAGTGTGTGAGACACCAACGATGAATAAACCTCAATATAATATGGGAGTGTGTGAGAAACCAGTGAGGGATAAACCTCAACACAATATGGGAGATGTGAGAAACCAGTGAGGGATAAACCTCAATAAGATAAGGGAGTGTGTTAAAAACAACTGAGGGATAAACCTCAATACAATATGTGCACGTACAAGAAACAAGTGAAGGATAAATCTCAATACAAAAAGGGAGCGTGTGAGAAAACAGTGATGGATAAACCTCGATACAATATAGTAGCGTGTGAGAAACCAGGGAGTGAAAAACCTGAAAATAGTGTGGGATTGTATGACAACGATATGAAAAGTCAAGAAAACTTTCACAGCAGTTGAGAACCGAATAAAAACGACCTGAAAAGTAGCAGAAAAGTATATGTAAAGTTAGTTATGACGACGAAAGATGTTGGAATACACGAGAGATAGTATAGAAGTCAATTATGAGGAATTTAAAATTCAATGATGACGCTATGAGAAGGTATTAAAACGATCATATAAATCGGTTATGACGATCTAAAATACTCATTACGACGTTCTGAGAGGTTATGAAAATGTTCATAGTAGTTGTTTAATATGACTTTAGAACTTTATGAAAAATATAATAAAACGATGTGAAAAGTAGATTATGGCGATATGAGATGTTTACAAAAACATATGAAGTTATGTGGTTATAACAACTAAAGTTGTTGAATTGAGTAGGAAGGCTGTATGAAGGTCAGACGGTAGATTCTGCCAGTTGTTGATTACATTCTAAGAAGTTAATAAGAAATCATGAAAGTCGGAAATACTGATCTAACGGAAATCTGGGATGTTAGGAAAACGGTCATAATATTCGTTTAATATGACTTCAGAAGCTAATGAAAACAATCTGATGGGTAACATGAAAATATCTGAAAAGTTAAATAACACGATTTGAGAGATTTATAAGGACAACATCTGAAGTTATTGTTAATAGTTTGTAAAGATTATTTTAAAGGAAAATTTTGTTGGAATACTAAAGATCATTATACTGAAGTCAGTTGGTATGATTTTGGCAATTGATAATGACACCCTGAGATGACAGTAATGTAAAGTACTAAATGTCATTTATGATCTTATCACGATCTGAGGAGTTATTGAACGGTCGTACGTCTTTAATAAGACTTGAAAACCAAATAGAAATGTTTTGAAAAGTAACAAAAAGCATCTGAAAAGTCGAAAACAATGATAGTCAAGAAAATGTGTAAAGTAATTATAACAGAGAAAGATGTTAGAAAACTTATGAGGATTATACAGAGGTCAGTTGGTAAGATCTTGGTAGTTGTTAATAATACTCTAAGAAGTTGGTAAAAATTATATTTTTTGTCAGTTATGACCATCTAACGCACTGATAACGACGATCTGAGATGTTATGAAACGGTATGAGCAGTAGTTCAATATGACTTGAGAACCTAATGAAACGACCTGAAAAGAAAGTCATGAGGATCTAAAAATTTGAATATCACTATTCCAGATATTTATTAGGAAAACATACAAGGATATTCATGACAGTCTGCGAATTTGGTTATGACGATGGAATTTGTCGGATTCGCTGAAAAATTCGAATAGATTTCAGTTTTCTTTTTTTTTGACCGTTGATGATGACCCTTTAATCAGTCAGAAAAGACGATCATTTAAGTTATTTGTCACGATATAACATTCTGATAATGATGATCTAAGAGGCTTTAAAAAAAGTTATAGTAGTTTTTTATAATGACTTGAGAAGCTAATGAAAACGATCTCAACAGTAACTAAACATTATATGTAAAGTTGAATATGACGATTTGATATGTTTATAAGAACAATATATGATGTTAGTAATAACAGTCTGTGAAGTTACTTATGACGATGAAAGTTGTTAAATAGTCGAGAAGATTCTATTGACTTCAGTTAGCTTTATTTTGGTTGGTGATGATGACAATCTGAAAAGATATTAAAGACAAGAATATAAATCGTTTATGATCTAATAACGATTTGAAAACTTATGAGAACGGTCTTAGTTCTTTAATAGCACTTAAGAACCCAATGGAAAGGATCTGAATAATAATTTACCTGGAAATGAAAAGTCGATTATGACGATTGAGATGTTTATAAGGACAATATATGAAGTTCTTCATGATGGTCTGCAGAATAATCATAACGACGAAAGTGTTTGGAATACTTAAGATCAGTTGCTATGATTTTGGCAGTTGATGAGGACAACCAGGAAAATTAATAAACACAATCATTTAGGTCACTTATGATAAAATGACGAGTTCAGATGTTTTGAAAACGGACGTACTATGGCTTAAGAGCCTAATGAAAACTATCTGAAAACTAACTTTTGATGATATGAAATGCTGTACATCATGATGTTAGATATTTATAAGGACAACATATGAAATTATTCATGAAAGACTGTAAATTTGGTTATGAGGATAAAATTTATTGGATTAGCCAGGATAATGTTATAGATGTCAGTTGGAATGTTTCTGGCCGTTGATGATAACCCTTTGAGAAGTTAGTAAGGACGATCATTTAAGTTGGTTATCACCCTGAAACAAGCTGATAATAAGAAGCTGATATGTTATATAACCGATTAAACAATTGTTTAATATGACTTGAGAACTTATGAAAACAATCTGAAAAATACCTCTTGACGATCTGAGGGAATGAATATCACGATTAAATATGCTTATAAGGACAACATATGCAGTTAGTTATGACGGTGTCTAAAGTTCTTAATGACGAATTAGTGTTTTCAATACTCAAGAATATTATTTAGGGGTCAGTTGCTATAACTTTAGCCGTTGACGATGACGTCTAAAGAAGAGAGTGATGTCAACATATATGTCTGTTATGAGTATCTAAGATACTGATAACAGGAATATGAGAAGTCAAGAAAACTTTCACAGCAGTTGAGAACCTAATGAAAACGATCTGAAATGTAACAGAAAAGGATATATAAAGCTAGTTATGACAACGAAAGTTCCTGGAATACACGAGAGATAATACAGAAAGTCAAATAAGAGGAGTTTAGAATTCAATGATGAAGCTATGAGAAGTTATTAAAACGATCATTTAAATCAGTTATGACGATCTAACATACTGATTACAACGATCTGAGAGGTTATGAAAATGTTCCTAGTAGTTGTTTAATATGTCTTTAGAACTTTAAGAAAAAGATCATAAAATGATGTGAAAAGTTGATTATGACGATATGAGATGTTTATAGGAACATATGAAGTTAGATGGTTATAACAACTAAAGTTGTTGAATTGGGTAGGAAGGCTCTACGGAGGTCAGACGGAAGATTCTGCCAGTTGTTAATTTCATTGTATGAAGTTCATAAAATATCGTTAAAGTCGGAAATACTGATCTAACGGTGATCTGGAATGTTAGGAAAACGGTCATAACATTTGTTTAATATGACTTGAGAAGCTAATGAAAACAATTGAAGAGTAACATAAAAATATTTGAAAAGTTAAATAACACGATTTGAAAGATTTATAAGGACAACATCTGATGTTATTGTTAACAGTCTGTAAAGTTCGTTATGAAGAAAAAGGTTTTTGGAATACTAAAGATCATCATATGGAAGTCGGTTGGTATGATTGTGGCAATTGATGATGACACCCTGAGAAGTTAGTAATGAGAATCATAAGAGTCGTTTATGATCTTATCACGATCTGAGGAGTTATCAAAACGGTCGTATGTCTTTAATAAGACTTGAAGACCAAATGGAAACGATTTGAGAAGTAACAAAAGGCATCTGAAAAGTAGAAAACAATGTTAGTCAAGAATATGTGTAAATTATTTTTAACAGAGAAAGATGTTGGAAAACTTATGAAGATTATAGAGAGGTCAGTTGGTAAGATCTTGGCAGTTGATAAAAATACTCTGAGAAATTGGTAAAGACCATACTTTTGTCAGTTATGACAATCTAACACACTGATTACGACGATCTGAGAAATTATGAAATGGTATGAGCAGTAGTTCGATATGACTTGAGAACTTAATGAAAACGACTTTAAAAGTAAATCATGATAATCTAAAAATTGAAAATTATTTTTCCAGATATTTATTAGGAGACCATACGAGGTTATTCATAACAGTCTGCTAATTTGGATATGACGATGGAATTTGTTGGATTCGCTGAAAAAATCGTATAGATTTGATGATGACCCTTTGAACAGTTAGAAAAAACGATCATTAAAGTTACTTGTCACAGTATAGCATTCTGATAACGGTGATCTAAGAGGCTTTAAAAACGGTTATAGTAATTTTTTATAATGACTTCATAAGATAATGAAAACGATCTCAATAGTAACTAAACATTATATGAAAAGTTGAATATGACGATTTGAT